>SAYR01049073.1:117824-200362 GCA_004382745.1 Argopecten irradians irradians | reverse complement strand
TTTGACAATTTATTTGGTAACCATGGCAACCACAAATGACATTTGATGTCTTAAAAATTCTTGAAGTATTCCTTTAACTTGATAAATAATTCCTAAGGATTCCTTAAGCTTGATATGTACAAGTTTTTAAATTCACGATTTACAATTTCATAATTTAATGCTCAAACAGTAATTCGGTATGTTTTTGCTACTTCCTGGATATTTTTGGTGCCTGTATTGTCAATCATTGGTTAACTCGAGATGTGGTTACCTCATACAAACATCTGTATCTGATACACATTCTTTAGTGTTGGTTTCACTGATGCTGGATTTTGGCCTAAACCTTCCTTCTTCACAAATACCTCTAATTTACTACCATGTTCAACATATGTGCCAATATAACAATCAAGTTCCAGGTGAGAAACGCTACTCTGTACCTAATTATATCAAGTTAATGATAACAATGAACAGTGAGCTCTACAAATAGTACCATAAATATAATCAAGTCTAGATCTACAAAGTATATAAAACAAAACAGCATATGAATAATTTCATTTCAAAATAACTTCCTGTCCAATGTTTGACATGTATGTAAAGTGTGTAATTCATGCAGTGTTGATCTCAAACTGAAGTTCCTGAAGGTATAAAGGGATGTAAAGAATGTGAGAATTCAGAATTACTAACATAAAGTATGGGAACAGACAAAACAAATAGACTTCATTCTTTGAGCACTATAAATTATGGGAATGAATCTAACGAAATGAGTGAAGAGATTGCAATCCAAAAACAATCATCTCGAGCTAGGATAGTTCTTAAAAGTACTGATAAAATCAGTAGTGGTCGGGTTTACAATGGCATCAGGAGTTTGGGAGCTAGGAGAGCTGTACAGGTACTTAGTTAGGATTGCTAATACATAATATATATACTCAGTGTATTCTATAAAACAAATGGAATATCAGACTACATCTTATGACGAAAGCTGCAGACCTGGTGATGTAATGATAGCAGATAAAGTAAAAGATACAAAAACACTTAATGCATGTATAAAGTGACGGAGGCTGTTTATAATGTGGATCAAGTTGATGTACTGATGCATGAAAGATGCTTTTCACCATAGATAATCTCATATATCTCTTGCTTTATGATTTGGTATATGGCGACCTTTAAATATTGGGATGGATATTTTATCATTTGTATCTGCTAACGCTTTATAATGCAGTGTTATTTCTAATGTCCACACCTTGTATATATAACACATGTACCAGTGTAAAAGTAAGTTAAACCATAGACTTTAGGCCCCAACCAACATCACCTGCACACATATCTGTAGTTGTAGGAGGGAGATACAAGAGGCTAAAACTACTCCACATTAAGACTTACTGCATTCAATCAAGCTGTGCTTTACATACTCAAATGACAAGTTACCGAGGGTAAAAATACTTGATAATTCCCATACTCCCCATAACGTAATATCTGTGACCTGATTACATAAGTACTTTTAAACTGTTGCAAACATCCTATACCTGTGATGTTGCTGCTCTTCCTCAAAAAACATTTCTCACTTCTTTTTTTTAAGTGTAAGTTTGTTTTTCTTAAAAGATGCGTCACCAGTGACAGAGCATAAACAATACTAATCATTTGACCAGTATTTGGTGTTTAATTGTATATAAATGTCTAATTAACACACAAAATAATATGAAATAATTCATTTTGATTCTTGTTCATGCACAATCAGTACTTTATTCTATATAAGACATAGTGCCACGCAATGAATTGTTTTTTATATTTCCATCTTAATGTAAAATTAGAAGCCCAAACTTTTCAATGGTGGTAATGGTGTAAAGTACCATAAATAAATGTTGTAACTGAAGAAAAATACTTATTCGTCGGTTCCTGTTTTTGATCAAGAAGAAAACCATTTGTCAGTGTTGGATTATCTTTGATGGTTGAGATGAATGTTGACCACAGTAAATGTAAAGCAGACGTACCTGATATGGATTGACTGGCTTGCCGACAACCTTGACATCAGGGCGACCTTCAAAACTGACATTGACCATCATATCACTTCCCTCCCGAAAGCATTTCATTTTCAACTGAAACCAAACAATATAAAGATTATGATTTGATTGCATGATCTGGATAACAAGCAAGGAATATGAGTGAAGGTTAAGGTCAAAGTTAGTGTTAGGTTATAGGTCAAATTTAGTATTAGATTATAGATCAATAGAAAGGAAAACCTTTAAGAAAAGGTAAGAAAAGTGACAGGTCAAGTCAAAGGTAATTTAACAGTTAAATAAACATGAAATGAAAGATATTAGGTTTGTTGCCAAGGTCATAAAACAATTGTATGAAGGATGACAGGTTGCCAACTTATAACCCCTTAACCCCACCGCCACCAACAATCCTACAAGCACGGCAATGATTCCAGATTTTCAATCAATTTAAATGGGGGGAGGGATGGGTATAATTTAAAATATCACTATAGACAAGGTACTCACTGTTCCCTTAAGTTTGAGAATGTTTGTAGTAAGATTGGTCAGTTTAACACCTTCCGCCGTCTGCTGCGAGGCAAACACTGCCAGCGAGACATCACGTGAGTCTGTCTTACAGGTGACCACCTAAAACAAAAAAACGTAAAATAATCGTGACTGGTTTGTGATGTTCAATAACTGCAAGGATCCTTCAAAGATATGACAGTTTTAGGAGTTGGCATAAGTGGGGGGAGAGGGGGGGTCCTTACATAGTGTATACCATTAAATAATCGTGGGTTAACTTTTTTTTAGTGGTTTTGAACTTCAGAATTATTTCATGGGCGAAATAATCATGGTTCATCTTTGTGACGACGACTTTTATTGTTTAAGGCAAATTTTATTGACATTATATTCAAAGTCCCACAGCAATCACGAAAACCACCAAAGGTTTTACACAAAAGACATTTCATGTTTCGTGTATAGAGTACCAGGAGAAAAACAACCAACTTACAAACACTACCTGATCAGGCCACTGCCAAACAACAATTCAAGTTTGAAATTGCAACCTTGACATAGATATGTCAGTGCCTCCCTCCCTGTTACATCAATTCTCTTACAATGAATTTCAAATTAATTTAATCATATGCTCAGAGTCTTTGCTTTAGCGATGGCTGCATCCTCAATACAAATACTACAGGCATTGATAGGAACAGCTAGTTACACATTGAACAGCTGGTGACCCACAAGCTACTTCAAAATAATAAAATATATTCATCGTGAATATTTCCTGATGAGTTTTTAAGAATATGTTTTCATTTACAGAAGTATAAAATGGTTGGATAGCAATCACTATGTATTAATGGTGTTTCAGGCGGAGGCTTGTGTAGTTGTACAGTCAAACAGAACTAATAACAGCCCCCCAGGAGGAACAAGGTTAAGATGTCTGAGACACAGATATATACGATGGCCGATAGCGGCCGCCACATAACAGTATCAAAATAACTATTTTGTGTACATGTACATTTTTTGAAAAATGTACATATACAGTACAACTACTTAATATTGCAAAATGTGTACATGTACAGTTTTTGAAAAATAACATGTACAGTACAACTACTTGATATTGCAAAATGTGTACATGTACATTTTTTGAAAATTGTACATGTACATATTTTACATTTACTTCCTATTAACATTCCAAGTATTATCGCGTGACCTTATGGTCAATCTAAAGCCGAGAACCACCAGCGTGATTTATTTGGAATGAAACATGGTACACCGGCTTTTCTTTTTAAAAAGCAAAGCAAATGGGTTTCATCCCCGATATTGTGTCTATTTTAGCCAAGTACAATCTATTAGACTTCATACAGTGCTATATCCAGTCCGCAAAGGAGAAGGTACGTTAAGACTCGAATATGGTCGCAAAATTAATTCTCCAGTAAAGAACAACATATTTTGCCATATAACAGTTGAATACATTTGCTAACACATTACATCCCGAAAATATCCCGCATGTGCCAATTATGTTCACTATGACGTCATCAACATGCAGTGTCCTGTCATTTTTCACAAAAATCCTTGAAAAAGCATACTTTTTGAGTGGTTTTCTCTGAAAATGAACGTGGCCGCCTTCGTGGAGCAGAAAGAGATTTTCACACGTTATGTAACATGTATTTACGCATATCCATGCAAAATATAAAGTTGCTCCAAGTGGCGGCCTAATCCATTTCAAGCCTTTTCTAACCTAAAGATGGTGAATTTCTAGCAAAATTTGGCGAGAAGAGGAAAATCGTTAATTTGATGACGTCATAGGTGGAGCACATCGTGTACATGGTTATAGAAAGTTATGTTTTGATGAATGGCAAGTATGAGAGTATTTATTGATGTGAAATTGATGTGGATCAGAGTTAATATTTCTCGGCCTGGAAAATTAAGGCCAAATACTGGTCCTATCATATCTACTCCTTTTCCGTCAAAGATCCAATGGAAGCTTGTTGTAAAAGGAGTTATAGCTATACATGATGATAGCTCGCTTCATGAGAGAATGGACAACGATAGTGATTTCGTGAGATTTAAATATGTTCACTCCACATATGATAAACCATATCACATACTGAAAACACCGGATATTGACAATAAAACAGTGTTATATATGGAGAACAATGCATCGCATGTAATTTATGTGATAGGCCACTATACGATATTATAAGACATTTTGTAACAAGCTGTACATACAAAGAACATTCCTACTGAGAGATACTTTTATGACGAAAGTGATTGATTATTATGGTATCCAGCCATATGTAACTATGTCTAACCTTTCCGAAGAACTTTTGCTTCAGACAATATTCAAAGTAAAAATTCCGAATTTGAATATGATGAACTGTCAGATGAATTTACAAAGGATTGCGCGTATCTCCTCAAAAATTCAGCAGAAATCTACTTTCGCGTTGTTGTGACATGAGCTGTATTAACTAGCGTGTAAAGTAATATGCATGTAGTCGCGCGATGTTATCCCTAACTGAACTTCGATCTGAACTTTCAATGTAAATAAGTCTGTTCCAATATATCTACAATGTATATCTCTTTTTTTCATTTCCCTGTACTCTCAACTTTTGAGGAATAAAGAATGATGAGATGGTGATGATGATGATGATGATAACAAAATCTGCACTCATTCTGCTCACAATACAAACGCGTACGTCTTCTCGCATTTGTATTCTTATCAAACCACTCGCATTACCTTTCCCGCTACATTCTTGTTTTCTGCTTCATTTTGACCTTAAGGTCAAGCGATTAAGCTTGGAATGCTAATTCGAAGTAAATGCAAAATGTGTATATGTACAATTTTCAAAAACTGTACATGTACACATTTTGCAATATTAAGTAGTTGTACTGTACATGTACATTTTTCAAAAACTGTACATGTACACAAAATTGTTACTTTGATACTGTTATGTGGCGGCCGCTATCGGCCATCATAGATATAGCTGTAACACTTCAGACAAGTTTGTCCAGCTCACTTACATCTAATGCTGTACACTACAATCAATACATATCCAATACAGGATATAATAACCATGTAGGATTGTCATTTTCAGCCTGATATATATTCAACTATTTCTCAATGAAACCAGCATCAAATGGTCACAATCGTCAACTCCAAGGAAACATAAACACAAGTACACCATAACCAGGTGTCTAAACCGGTCCTTGTCAAATCCAGATCCCTGCCTATTTAGGCATATTGTATATGGAATTTTCTTTTGCATTTATACTAAATTATAACATACATAATCTGAAACCTGTCTATACTGGCCAAATCTCCTGGTCCATATGTCATTCAGTTTAGATTGTTTACATAAAGTTTTATTTAGAAGAGATCTATTGTAAAAGTTACATCTTTACAGAGTTATTTCCCTTGTGGGAAGTTTTCGATTATGACATCATTATTTTGTGAGCTAATCTAACATCCTTTTTTGCCTGAAATGTATGACAGTACACTCGCAAACATATGACGTCCCAATCAATACCTAACCGCAAGGGCAGATAACTCTTATAGGCAAAGACAACATATATTCCGGGTACCAATGATTGCCCTAGGCCCAATATAACATACCAAAGCTGTTAGGCTACCTGGACTCTGACTCCCTTACTACATTATTGCATAGAAAGTCATCACAGAACAAATTATGCAGAAAATTTTATTTGACAAAAAATATCACTTTTCGAAACTTTCCTGATTGGTTGCATTGTCTGTCTCAAGATAATTAAAAATAGACAAAATTGGCTAGAAGAAAACTGGAGAAAGACCCAAGAGATTCAATAATTGTCACAGAAATTTATTAAGTTAAAATAAAAATAGAAATATACTGCAGCACCCCAAAGTATGCACGCTCTCCTCAGACACAAAACATATCACATACAGGGGAGGCCATTCTAAATGCCCTGTAGATGTTAAATAAAACAACACCAAAGCTAGTGAACAGCAAATGATTTCTGACAAAGCACAAAACTTCGTCTATATTCAAATAAGATATCACAGTTATATATATATAAGTTGTAAGAGTTTCTTTTTTCAAGAACTTTCAACAAGTTTTCTAGGCGAAATGGGAGTGAAAGATATTCATATTACAGCTGAACTACCCAAATATAGCTAGGGGAAAACGGTATGACTGGATATTGTTGAGGTTTTTCCTTCAAAGACGTGCAACAAAGCAAGATAGTACCGTTTTGCCAATTATCACTCAATGGGGATATTGGAAGATAACAACTGAAGCAGAAAATTCATAATATCGTGGAAGTGAGATATGTCTAAACAATAGACTTAACAAATATATATGTAGCAGTAATTTCAATAAATCAAACCATAACTTAATCTCTAGGCTTACATTTGAAATATTTCAAGGCATGATGGAGCAGCCTCTAGCGATGTTTACATGTCTTACAGTTTCTCATGATGATAGATTCTGTAGATATGTTAGACAATAGATACAGACCCGGGGAATAATAACAAAGATTCAGCCAGATAACACCTGTGTTGCCATGGTAACGACATGCACCACCTGCCAAGCAAGCAAGATAGGTGTATATGCCCTGACTACAGTATTTATCTGTATATAAGCTCTTAGCTGCCCCAAAACAAGAATTAATGCTTATTGTGTTTTGGCTTACATTGTAAGTCCTGTGGAACTGTAAGTCCATTTTGAATTACAAAATCACTTCATAGGTTCAAGGGCCTCTAAAAACATGTATTGCTTGGAAATGAAATTATTGAATGAAAAATGCAATTTTTGTAAGAAAGTTTAAAGAATACAACTGTTAAAATTCTCTGCAGATATTCATAAATTTGTCAACATACATTTTTTTCCAGTAAATAAAGTTGATTTTGATCCTTTTAATGGCTTCAGATTCAGAAGAAATCAACAATTTCAATTTATCTTCTCATTAATTATACACACGGTGACTTCAATCTGTTAGTTTGTTACAGTCGATGGACTATTTCAGTCAGTCAAATATTAATTAATTACCAATAGGGTACTGAGACCATTTCATTTGAGCAACTGGTACTGTTTGGTAATTAGTTACTAGCTGATGGTGTAAGTACACACTGTCCCACAGGCAGGCCTAATTAGGCTTGATTCACACAACACAATGACTGCCATCATTTAGTTGGTCAATAATATGAATCCTTTGACCATGGTCATTGACCTATTGGTAAAAGTTGATCACAGCTGACCTGTATGATACGGTATTTCACTGAATCATGCCGACAAAGATATCCAGCAGCACCTCCTATCCCATGCTAACAAAGATACCCAGCAGCACCCCCTATCCCATGCCGACAAAGATACCCAGCAGCACCCCCTATCCCATGCCGACAAAGATACCCAGCAGCACCCCCTATCCAGTCACATCATACTTAGAAGGGGTAAACCAGTCGTCCCATTTTGTTAATACTAAGCAGAAGCAATAAGTACTGTACAGTTGCTAATTTTAATTTCGCTAAATTTGCGGATCCATCCAAAATCGTGAAATTTAATACCTCATTTATCAAATTCAAGGTTTCACGTATTAACACCTAGAAAGGCTCAAAAGAATCGCGAAAATAAACCCAGCAAATAAGTCCAAAACAGTAAATCGCAAAAATTAAGATTTATATCTGGTGTGAATAAGATTTAAAATTTTTATTTTGACACCTTTATAGATCTGCCTCTCAGGCCCCTAGGGAACATAATTCATAATTTTGGTTGACCTTTTGTCCATGAAAGATTTCTGCAAATTTCAATGAATTTGGTTCGGTGTTTTTGGAGAAAAAGTCGAAATGTAAATTTTTACGGATGCATGACATGTGATGGATGCATGCATTGACGATGGACAAATGGTATTAAGTCACTTGAGACTTCATTGCAATTGACATAATAAAACCAAATCTCTCAAGGAAAAGGGATTTAATACTGTACATTAATTATGCCCCAAATAAAACCCTAACAAATTATTTCCTTCTCAACGAAATCCCTGAAATGACCCTCTACGTATAGCTGTCTGACTATAACACTAGTATATGTATTACTTAGTACGAATCCCCTGAAATGACCCTCTACCTATAACTGTCTGACTATAACACTGGAATATGTATTACTTAGTACAAAGACAGACAGGCCATGTGCTGTACTCTCTCACCATATCCTCTTGACTAAACAACTTACTCATATCCATGGTAACTAGCGGAATTACCAAGCCTCAATCTCCACAATCCCTTTGATTGCTCGGTTCTGTTATGACTTGTGAAGCTCAAAGTAATCAAAAAACATAAAATAGCATTCGCCATGTTATAATACTGTAAGCATTAAATGCTGGAATCTTTGGGGAGTAATTTGTAGAGTAATACCTAGGAGATCAGTGAACACTCATTAGTATATCGTATGTTGTTATTGTACCACATTTATACCATAAACCATACAAGATTTAGAGTAGAGATATCTCTCTACCTTATTTCTGATATGTTTCACTGTCCTGTTTATTCAGGGAAAATTCTTCTGTTATATATAACTTTTATAGCTAACTGTAAATAATTCAAAATTATCATTTCACTTAAATTCTTAGACTTAAGAAATATCTATAGAGGTAATATAAATCTCCCCATTTATCAGAGAAGCTGACAGTGCAGAAGAGGATGGGACATGATGGAATTTATAAAATCTTTCACCCCTTCAGGGTGAGGTTGGATAATCTCAAAACATATGGATGAAGATACCGATATTAAAGTTATATTTCTAAGAAAGGCAGTCGAGCTAGAGATTAATAAAATACTGCACGCTTTTTAGCAGTGAGACAGGAGAACATCAAACCCAAGGGTAAGATTTTTCAGTTGTCAAACATCAGACTTTGCCACGAGCCTTATCCTGAGGGTTGATATCTCCAGTCTAACCTCAAAGAGGGTTAATTATCTTTTTCTCTTACCCTATGACCCTATGTAAGCATGTGCAAAGATCTTGTGTAACTTGTCTTTACCCTTGGGTTAGATGGAAAAATCTAACACCTGAGTAAAATTGTGGATATTTTTATCCGAATGCACACAACATCTACTTTCCTCCCTAAATTTTCATGGAAATCTGCTAATAGTCTATAGTTACATTTATGATCAGGATTTTTCTAAAATGATGCTGGCCTCACTGATCTCTAACTAGCCACCAGCTTCTACACAAAACTTCTGATCCTTGTCTAGTTGGAAAATAACCCCCATCCTCCCTCTCCCCTTGAAGCCACAAGAATTTACTAACAATACCTACCTACAAACCAGTATACATTATAGACCAGTTTCTTGTCCCTTTATCAGATACAACTTTCCTCTTCTCAACCACACATAAAGGCATGTACATTTTACATTATCTTTCACAACTGGCTCAGTTTTCTTCATAAAAACAAACCCTTTAGCATTGGTAGACACCATTTGATTTATCTTTACATCAGATTCGCTGGCTTGAAACACAGTTTGCAGAACATCTTATTCTTGGCATGTGCATTATTGTTGATAAATATCTAAACAAGCCTCACCAAAATATGTTCACATCTCGGCACTCACAAAGTACTTTATCCATTTATTGAACATCAAGAATTTCGAGACAAAATTTCAAGCTGTTTTTGCCTCTTGTGCCAAGTCATTTAAAACAAATTGATTGAAAATCTGTTTATATTGTTTAGCTGGTGTTTTTCATAGAATCAATCAGGGTTTTTCTTGACACAGATGTTCTGAAAATATCTCTGACACAAAATAATTCCAGTGGACTCACCATTCAGATGAAACCGAGTGGGTTCCAGGGACTCTTTGTTAAAGGGACTTATTTTATAATATTCCTAGATTGGGCGTGTTACGTAGAAAAGCTTAGTTGTGAACAATTCAGCAGCTTATTACAGGGGAGGAGGCAACAGCTTATAATTACAGGGGCGAGGGCAGCAGCTTATTACAGGGGCAGGGGCAGCAGCTTATTACACGGGAGGGGCAGCAGCTTATTACAGGGGCGGGGGCAGCAGCTTATTACAGGGGAGGGGCAGCAGCTTATTACAGGGGACAGGGAATAAATTATATAATTATCTATATTACATGTGGGCCATTAGTTATCATCAGAGTATGAGATCTATGGAGATATTGAGTTTGTTGGAGAATTCAAATTGTCATGAAGAATACACTAACAATTTGATACATAAGTTCCCATAAAACCTGTAAGTATTTGTGAGGTCTGATTTTACACCTGATCTAGATGTTCACTATAGTAATCTGATTACCTATCCATTATAAACTATATACACTCCATCACTATAATACTGAATACAGGCTTTACCTTAAGGATAAAGCAACACGAAAACAGAACATGTAAAACATCTTTCAGAATCAATGAAGAGGAAGCACAACAATGTTTGAGGAATTTAGTCTCAATATTGTTTCTGTGTAAATGTTTGTAAGATTCCTCTTGCATTTAGGAGAGTAGAATAGGTAATAATTAGCAAATTCAAGTTATGCAAAAATAATTCTAGATACCATATTCTGCTCAATAAGCACCCACATTTCTATAAGCGCCCCCCCCCCTCTTTTTATATGCTTCAATTTCTCTTATTTTGGATTAAATGCAGAATCAAAATTTGAAAACTGTGTTGGTTTCCTTACTGATTTCCATAGCACAGTGATTGATGTCTTACTTTATAGTATACTTTTTAAAAGGCTAGTCCAAATTTGTTTCTTGTCCTGTGTGTTATTGGTCAAATACGGTAATAGTTAGACAAATTCAATTCATCCAAATTATTCATCATTAATTGTGCATATGTGCTCAATACTGGTCCCATTTCAGTATTGTAATTTCAATTGAAGTCCCACTAACGAGAGCCTTAACAGTCATTCGAGTTCCTAAATATTTCAACTTAACAATTACTAAATACTAATGACGGGTGACGAGAGAAATCAACACCTTAAAATGGAACAGTTATAAATTTCGTGATAGTAGTGTCATTAGGGGACATGATATGTCATGGTAGACTAATCCGTTAATATACATAGAGACATACAGTGGAAATATACATGTATGAACAGAATAAACAATTTTTATGTATGCAGCCTTCTGGCGATTTTATTAATCTATTAATTGCTTTGTAATTAAGAATTCAATATCTTAATGATTAAATATTGGACCACCATATGTGTTTTAAATACTATAAGGTCATTCTGCTTTTCTTTACCAACATAATTCATATAACATCAGTAAGTCAACATTAGGATCAGTATCCAGTGGTGTTGAAGAAATCAATATTTAACGGAGTATGTATTTACACTCTAGACCACAATTTATCAGGCTTTATGCCAAGGCTGTGAACACCGAAATGATATGTCACTGGCTGAAAAGGTGTCTAGGAAATAACTAAATAATTCTTTCTTGAAAAATATAATACATTCTGGAATAATTCTGAACAAACTTGCAGTTTTACTTTAATTTTCATCTCCTTGTAATAAAAGAAATCATTTATAGATACTTACATATTTGCCCTCTGGGCCGGCCTCAAAAGTGACCTCGCTGAATTTGGGGGGTAGGCTGCCTGATTTTACACGCTCAAACTTCACCTGTACAGGTCCCTGTAAATCAAGGAAGACAACTCAGTATTAAGGGGAGACAAATTTCAAAATTAACCCATTACTCTAGTTGAATTATGATATATACCTTAAAGTTAATGGGACAGACTACGAAAGAGTACACACATTCATAAAAAAAATATTTACAATTAATTTCCCATGTGCAGAGTGTGACATTTGGAGTAGAGTAAAAAATCCTTTCATTCAAGGAAAGGAAAATAACAGACTTTAATGGACAATTTATATAGTGTGAGAGAGCATTGAAACCTGCATTTATAGTAAAGAAAGTTGAGGTACTATAGTTGGTATCGATGTAACCAGAGTGCTTGCCATCTTTATTTGGTCTGCAGTGTTTGCAATGTGAAGAAAAGCTCATTTAGCTTGCTGTCAATACAAAATTGTGGTAGCTACGGGTTTGTAGATCAAACGTGTGGCAGAAATAACTTCACTGAATTGTCCCTTGAAAATGTGACTTAAATATTTGTAAATAGATTACAAATGCACATATATGTGACTGGAATAAGTTGTTAAACTTATATAATCACAAAATCCTCATCTTGTTGACAGTGGATTTAATATGCCTGCTTTCTGGAATAAATATATGTCTCATTATGATTGGCAATGCAAGCTAATTATCTTCATCTTAAAATCAATATCATAAATGTCAACTAGGTAATAATCTATGCAAGGCATTAATAACAACATAACAAAACAGAAACAAACCTAATCTAAATCTGATTGCTTGGTCACTCATTTAGGATCATATGTGTCATTCCACATACCTTGGTAATTATAATGTTAAACCGAATAATAGCATTTGTCAGCAACAGTTTAGAACTCCAAATCAATTAAAAAAGCTTGAAAATTCAGGTTCATTTTTATTATGTTTTATAGTTCAGCTGGCATTGCAATAGAATATATATACGGCTACAATGGGAAAAAAATGGCTGTAACGATCGACAACAAAAGGAGCCTTTCAGAACAGTAAAGACATGTATATTATTGAAAAGGTGTCTAAAAGGTTATTCTACGACCAATAAATAAAATAAATGGAAATGTCAAAAGGGTTATACTAACATTTCTGTATATCCAGAATGAAGTTAACATTTCTTGACTCCATTCCCAATAGATTTACCAATTTGCCAGAACACAATTCCCAAATAAGTGATCTGAATACAGGATTTATTGCCAGGCTCTCCTGTGTCCATGGCAACCAAGCGCTCTGGTGACCATGAGTAAAACAATAGTTTTGCCTCTGTCAACAGATCGGTACCTCAGGTCTACCAGATTTTTTATTAGGTTCTGTAGATCCTCAGCCAACTTAATCATATTACTCTTTGAGCTACTGTTAATGTGTGTAATTAGCTTAGAACATCTGACTCCTCTATTACGATGATATTTGTGTAACAGGAATAAAACAATTTGACAAAGCTGGAATATACATGTCATATAACCTTGTTTTACTGTATAGAGCTGGATCTTGTGACATTATGCAACAGAATCATTTACAGATAAGATTAATAGTCGAGTGATCGAGTTGTACTTTAAAGTTGCATTATTACAAATATTGACATTTATTCAGCATGAGGCATTGACACCATTTATTATGTAATCACTACTTATCAAGTTAATTTTTAATTTGAGTCAAAGGCGATATCGTAGATATTGATTTCTTCCACGATATCCTGATTTATTGTGATAATGATACAATTATTATAACAGCTCTACTCGACCTCAACATAGCCATATTTCTAGCTGTGAGAGTATAACAAAGATTTCAACACCTTGAAGATACAGAACTTTAGATCGTGTTATATTATTAACCATTTAATCCACCATGAATAAACTCTTCAAATCTTCAGTATTATTTAATTTGCTCATCGAATGACTATATATGTATGTTGTCATGTTCCATTTCTTTTAAGCAATCTTTTATAAATCTTGCCGATTTCTCATAAATCTTGCCGATTTCTCATAAATCTTGTCAATTTCTCATAAATCGATCTTGCCAATTTCTCATAAATCTTGACGATTTGTCATAAATCTTGACGATTTCTCATAAATATTGCTGATTTCTCATAAATCTTAGCGATTTCTCATAAACCTTGTCAATTTCTCATAAATCTTGTCTATTTCAGTGCTTTGGAGTGTCCTCAGTGTTAGCAATCAAACATCTGACTTTTATCTTGTCATTTGCTCGAAGCATATTTCTTAGGTGCGACCATCTTGAATTGTTGATAATGGTGTAAGGTAAAAAATAAAAAAACAAGAGGCCCATGGGCCTTAACGGTCATCTGACTCATGGCACAAAACAACAAAGTCACAGTATAAAGTATTGGTTAACGATTAATATAAACAATACAAGAGAACTCCTTAGTTGAATATGTAAGTTTCTGAAAAGGTAAATGTCATTTGTTTGAACAAACTGGTAGCCTTCTTCCAAAATATGGTCGAAAACCCATTCAAGGATTAATATAAGGAGAGTCAGATTTTAAAGCCAAATTTTCAGCAAAGCTCCCATTTTGGACCTCGGTCATACTATTCCCATGGGTCTTACCTCGGTCCTTTATAAGATATGATTGTCCTTACCTAAAGTTCCCCTTTCTGAATCAATTAAAACCACTATAGACCAATTTTCATTAAGATCGGAGACTGAAACCTTAAAACAGGGAAAGTGGGCCAGCGGCCACTTGGAATACCAAAATCTTTAAGAAATTTTTTGCATGTTGTTCGGCATCAATTAAAACCCCTATAGACCACTTTTCATTGAGATCGGAGACTGAAACCTTAAAACAGGAAGTGGGACAGCGACCATCTTGGAACACCAAAATCTTTACGAAAATTGTTTGCATGTTGTTTCGGCATCAATAAAACCCTATAGACCAATTTTCATTGAGATCGGAGAGACTGAAACCTTTAAAACAGGAAGTGGGCCAGCGGCCATACTTGGAATACCAAAATCTTACGAAAATGTTTGCATGTTGTTCGGCATCAATTAAAACCCCTATAGACCAATTTTCATTGAGATCGGAGACTGAAACCTTAAAACAGGAAGTGAGCCAGCTAAATTAAGAAAATTTGCCCTTTGGGGCCCCACCCCTCAGTTCCTAGGTTCAGACCAGACTCATTTATTATAAAATATAAATTGGGTTTCCCCAAATGATGCTTCACACCAAATATGGTTAAAATTCATCGAGGATGGAGGAGGAGTAGGATTTTAAAGCTAAAATTAAGAAAATTTCCCCATTTCGGGCCCCACCCCCTCAAGCCCCTAGGGGTTGGACCAGGCTCATTTAATCAAATATTGATTTGTCCGTCCCCAATGATGTTTCACACCAAATATGGATGAAATCCATTGCAAGGATGAAGGAGGAGTAGGATTTTAAAGCTAAAATAAGAAAATTTTACCTTTGGGGGCCCCACCCCTCAGCCCCTAGGGGTTGGACCACGCTCATTTATATAAAATATGATTTTCCGTCCCAATTAATGTTTTCACACCAAATATGGATGAAATCCATCCAATGATGAAGGAGGAGTAGGTTTTTAAAAGCTAAAATTAAGAAATTTGCCCTTTTTGTTGGGGCCCACCATTCAGCCCCTAGGGGTCGGACCAAGCTCATTATAATAAAATATGATTGTCCTTCATCAATAATGTTTCACACCAAACATGGATGAAATCCATCCCAAGGATAAAGGGGAGTAGGATTTTAAAGCTAAAAAATAAGAAAATTCGCCCTTTGGGGCCCCCACCCCTCAGCCCCTAGGGGTCGGGACCAGGGTCATTTATATAAAATATGGATTGTTCCTTCCCCAATGTTGTTTCAAACCAAATATGGATGAAATCCATCTAAGGATGAAGGAGGAGTAGGATTTTAAAGCTAAAATTAAGAAAATGTGCCCTTTTGTGGCCCCGCCCCTCTGACCCGTAGGGGTCGGACCAGGCTCATTTATATAAAATATGATTGTCCTTCCCTAATAAAGTTTCACACCAAATATGATCGAAATCCATCCAAGGATGAAGGAGGAGAGGATTTTAAAGCTAAATTAAGAAAATTTGCCCTTTTGAGGCCCTGCCCCTCTGACCCTAAGGTCGACCAAGCTCATTTATTTATAAAATATTGATTGTCCTTCCCCAATGAAGTTTTCACACCAAATATGATGAAATCCAATCCAAGGATGAAGGAGGGTAGGATTTTAAAGCTTTAAAATAAGAAAATTTGCCCTTTTGGGGCCCCACCCCTCAGCCCCTAGGGGTCGGACCAGGCTCATTTATTATAAAAATATGATTGTCCTTCCCTAAGTGATGCTTCAAACCAAATAGTGATGAAATCCATCAAAAGGATGAAGGAGGAGTAGGCTTTTGTATAAATAGTCTTACGCATGACGCACGGCGGACGGCGCACGGCGGACGGCGCACGACGACGGACGAAACACGATGACAATAGCTATAGGTCATCCTGACCTTCGGGTCATGATGACCTAAAACAGGTTTAAATACAAATTCTACTAACCTAATATAAACCTATCTTGGATATCATGTGACTTAGAGTATATCATAAATTTAAACAATAGAAAGACAAGATTTGTGCAAGAGATGAGATAAAAAAAATTATTAGGTCAAAGAAAACAGTGTTAATGTGTTAGACAAATAATTTTGGGTATATGAAGAGGCCAGAATGTTTATGTCCTGGTTGATAACCCTTCCTTGATTAACTGACCCTGATAAACATTGACAGGAAAAGAAAAAATACAAACAAATCTAAACTAGATTTGATCGCGGATCAAAACACGGGATTTCACCTATGTAATGATATAAGTAATGTTAGCGAACAGACGATGCTTGAACGAACGGACGATCTCACTCAATATTAATACAGAAAGCGTTTCTTACTAAAGTAGTCTGTCCCACCGAAAAACAGATTTAGAGGAATACCCCTTGGGCAGAAGAATTTCATAGAGAGGTGAATATATCGGGCCTGCTGATTGGATATATTCAAGGATATAGATAATAGTTAATGTGTGGGTCGGGCAATACATGTAGATTTAAAATTTGTAAAGAATTTTGATAACTTCATTTAACATGAATACGTAGCAAACGTTAGCACGGTCCTCTATGGGGATTTATTTGGTTCTGTGATCTCAAAACGGCCGGGAATCTTCCCAAAATAGCACCGGTTTGTGGTTGAACATCCGGTGTCCACAGGTGAACGGGCTCTGCCACACACATAAAAGGTTTTTTAAACTGTCAGTTATTGGGTTTTGTGCATTTACTTTTGTTGTTTGTTTGTTCAAAATGTACGTCCTATTAACAGCTAGGTCACGTTAAGGACGGCCTCCCATGTATGCGGTGATAGCTACACATGTACGTGTATTTACGCCAAAACACGTGTTACTTGTTTCAGTATATACGTGTACATGTAGAACTTTAAAACATTCGCGCGAAAAGTATTCAAAACTAAATGAAAAAAGACCTTCGAAACGGCCCGTGTGTATATCGGTTAAGCCAGGACAAAATTTTAACCCGGCTGCTGATTGGCTGGCTTATTATGAATTTCATAGTTTAAAAATGTTTTCTGACAGGTAATTATTCCTTTGATAACCGTGATATGAATTTGGAAATTCCGATTGAGATTTAGGTTCAAAAATATCAATTTTGATAATGAATAGGTAAACACAAATAAAAAAAACTTAGAATTTCAGGTTTTTTTTAAAGTGCAAAAATTTCGTCCATTACTTATAAAGAATCTTTGGACCAATTGCGGATAACTCGTACGAGTTTTAGTATTAGAGGATATTCTCCCTTTGGTGACATTCATGTAATCTCAACTAAATGTACCAAATCGCTGAAAGGCACATATTGAATGTTCTATAACTCCGGCCATTTTTGAATCATATGACTTAAATTGGTCAATATATGTGTCTGAGACGAGTGCCCTTTTCATCATTCGAGTTCAAAAGCCTTGTTCTTTTGAAATTTCTTAATTAACGGGTAAAATTTACGTTAAAAAAGTGAACGAAACGCCATATTCCATAGCGCTATATTCGGGCATTTTCTATTCCGTGATTTTGAAATGTATAGACGCCTGACAGGCAGATCAAATGCCAATGTCCTACATCTCACATAAAATCAACACCCCAATTAGTGAAAGGTTTTAAAATTAGGAAATTGATAAAGGCTCTACGATCATCAACAAATTACTGAACAAATTGACAATATTTGAAGCAGCTTATATTTCCAGCCATTTTTCTTATTAAAACCCCTTTAAAATCCATAACTTTTGAAGACAAACAGTTTATACAACATAGGTATGAAAAATCAACAGTGCAATGTAGCGGGTGGAATTTGTCAATAAATGACAACCCGCTGGGTTCAGATTACTTATGAGTGTATTGTAATTATCTACCATTTATGAAAGAAACATTCATGATAAAATATGCCTATAAAACACAATTTAGAATAATCAATTTGCTACTTGAAATATCCATTCATTACACCACCGTAATCACGCAATAACTTTAAAAGACAAACTTTTACATTTCACACACGATAGTACGAATACATTATTCAGGCAAAAATAGAGTATGATATAGAAATAGTTAAAAACCACATCACTTACAAACACGTGTATGTGAAAAAATGTATCAGTGTAAATTGATGTATCTACATGGCACTACAAATATATCTCGTCCGTACGTCGATAGTACGGACCATGCAGACATCACAACAGATTTGTAACTACAAATAAAGAAAGACACACATCTAAATGCTCTATCATGTCAGAAATAGTATTAACTTAGAAAGCATTTACTCACCTTTACAATGTCACGATAATCGGGTCGACATGTAGTACAATACAATTTGTTTAAGTCCGATTATCATTTTCATATTTTATAATAATATCTAAATTAGTGATAATCACATTCAACCATTTCATACTGGGAAAATTAGATAGTCAATGTGTTAAACCAAGATAAAGAAACAAAATACTGAGAACAACTGAAAAGACAAGACTTACCACAATATTAATAGAATTTTCTCGACCGGCCAGAACGACACGTCCAACCAAGCACAGGATTGACAAATTCAAATATCCCGCAATTCAAAAAACGATATATTATCAAAACGGTAAAACTGGACCACACTGACTGAATCAATAGAACTCGTCAAAATTCGCGTAACGTCACTTGTCCTGGTCTCGTCATTAAAAGTCCGTCAGTGGGACACTACTACAATCTGGTAACACAACGACTATATAGTAACATACACAATATCTAGACAAAACGCTAGCGCTCAAGCGAATATTATAGGTCGATTATTACGTCACAAGCGAGTAAAAACAGCGGTCACGGGCATAGAACAGTAGCACTATAAGGAATGTATGATTATCATGCAGGAATTATGTATTTGCAAATATTGAAGACACTCATTCCAAACAGCTTTTATACCACTAAAAGGTATGAAATAATTATTACTTATTGTAATACAATTACATATACAATAATGATGAAACAACCACGTAAAACATATAAATACACTAACCATAAACAGGTTAAAGCGCTGATATCGTTCTGGGCGCAGGGGACAAATAGTAAACTAAATAATTTCGATTTTCTGATGTCTGCAATAATCTCCGCCATTTTGAATCTTATGACCTTGAGAATTGTCAATTTTATGTGGTACTATCAGATGCATGCTCTTTCGACATCTGAATTCAAAAACAATTTCCTTATAGAAATATCATATAGAATGAACTGTGATAGAATAATTGTACTAAAGAAAAATGAAAACTGAAACCGCATAGTCGGGTAGGCTACATTACCGACATTTTTCCGGTGCTGTTGTCTGTGAAAATATTGATTAACCGATAACAGATAATATGATTAAAGTCTACAATTTAACAAAAACAATATAACAGCCGCCTATCATTAAATTATGAAGGCGCGTAACGAGCACGCACAGCATCTACGTTGAAAAAAATAGAGTGGTGAACAAACTTTGTCGATATTTGGCAGCTTACTATTCCCGCTACATTTTTTCTATAATAATCCCTTTAAATAACCCGATAAATTTAATGAAGATAAACGTTCAATACAACAGCGGTATGGAATAACCAATCAATAACACCGTACGATACAGGTATTTAAGGCGCTGAACGGCTTTACGGGCCACGCGGGCACAATATTGAACTAAAGATTGTCTTTGATGAATGTCTATATCGCGTCCCCATGTTAGGGAATCATATGTACTTTGAAATGTTGGTCCATGTTCTAATGTGCCTGAGAACATGCTCTGTTTCAATATCCGCGCCGCTTACGAAAACATTATTATTGGTAAATCGGTGCATCGTCTTTTGACGCGTTTGTGTATACCTCATTGTGACCCCCTAGTGATACTCGTGAACGCTAGACTAATTTGTCTAATAACCAGAGTAATTGGAAAAAAATCCTGAATTATCGTGATCTACATGGAGATATAAACGCACAGTGGAGTAGTGTATGACGTACGAGTTATGAATTATGGAGCGTTGTTTGAAGTTCTCGCGGTCGAAAAGGACGAGAAGTGTTTTTACGGTCTTCGGGACTTGACCATTTCCTCTTAAAGTTATCCTCACAAAATCGGAGTCGCAAACATGTCATAAGCACTCAGTACTGTAAGCATAACGTGTAGTGCCAAATTTCAGGCTGCTCTAAGCACCTCTTATTTTATCAAAGAAGAAGTACGTTTTAAAGATTTGTTAAAGCTTATCTGAGAATCCTGTGGACCTTGTGAATGAATGTCAGGGTCAATAAAAAGGAATAAGTTCTGTGTAAGACATCTCGTCCATGCTATATCTTATCACAAAGTAAATTTCAAGCATGGTAATGTTAAGATTATAAGGCGCTGAACACCTTTAAATGATTTGGCGTACGGGAAATTGCCAAATATAGCCTTTTTTCAGAGGCCTACTATTCTCCGCCATTTTTGCGATACTCAGACCGTTAAAACTGTGTCAATATATATAATTAATCTGAGGGCATGACCTTTATTCCTATTCAACTGTTCGAAATATTTTTTTGTTGGTAAATATTCGTTTTTGACCTTGGTTTGTACCACGATAAGCAACTCTGAACCTGACATACATCCATGATAAACATGACATGGAAAAGACACGGCGCAATGAATCTACGATCTCGTCTGGTAATAAACAAAACGATGTGTAACGATGACTAGCGGACCAGGGATAATGAAGTTATGAGCGTTGTAAGACTTCGTATCCAAAAAATTGTTTTTTACGTCCTGTGACCTTGAACATTTTTGTAAAAAATCGAACGTACATTTCCAGATCTTATGTACATTCATAACATGTCCAAAGTTGAGCGTCGTACCTTATTCCGTTCCTGAGATATCCTGCTAACAAGATTTGTGGAAATAAGAAAAAAAAAGAAAAATAAGAATAAGAAGAAAAAACAGAACAATAACAATAGGGATTTCCATCCTCAATGGAAATCCCTAATTAACCTTTGATTAAAAGTTTTGATAATTACAGCTTCCTCGTCATATCAGCTTCACCACACCGTTGTAGGTCTATAATTGATGGAAACATTAATTAAACGCCAATTGTTGCCCAAATGATGAGTATTATTTATGCCCTGTCAGCGGTGGTGCATCTTTAACTCATAATGCTTCATGCAACATTTTTTAAAAGAAGACACACTTATCCAACCATTTAGGATTTGATCAGGTAAAGCTGTCAGTTATATACATCAGTTATTGTAAAATTCAAAGTTGATCAATCTAAAGAGCACTTAACTATAGCAGTTGCCCAGAAAACTGTAAAAAAAAACACATTAAAAACAAAGAAATAATTTTTGATAATTTTCAATTTTATTAGTTTTAAGAGAATATTCTGTTAGTTTATCTGAGATGAATTTAATTGACATCTTAATCTAGTATAATTTCTTCTTTACAGATCAAATGGGCAACCATTGGATGAACTACGGTAATTTATGAACATGACACAGATTTTTATAATCCTGTTCTATTAAACAACCATTCACACCTCATTTATACAAGACGTTTTTCTGATGAAAAATTTTCCAGTATCTGCAATCTGTGACCTCTATACATGTGTCTAATCTTATCGTCACATCTGGTTCTGGCATTCATTGGTGTGTGAACAGTGCAATACAAAATCGGTGTACTATAACATGTATACTCTTGTATCATAATGATCAGGACACTTTGATCAATCAATTCTTACAACAGCTTTGTTCAAGCAAATTCAAACACTTATTACTAAACTTAATTGGACAAAAATAAATGATTGCCTTATAAGCTTAAATGTTAAATTAACAAAAGATAGTGTAAATATCAATAAAAAATATATACATGCAGTGTAGTGGTGGGTCGGTTATCGATTATAATAAAAATCAATTGATCAATAATTTAGCAATGATCAATTGTGAAATAAGAAAAAATTATTTCCAAATTTACTGGTCCAGTTTTCAATCTGCCCCTCTTATGGTTCAAAATGGAGGCCCCAGAAAACTGATGACCATCCTACATGTACCTTTATACCGGTTAATAAAGGGCCATGGAGATTCCTAATTTTACTACAATCTCTTCATGAATGTGATATCCATCTACCTTGATTGAACTTTAAAGCAGGGAACACTTAGAACAGGGGTGTTAACTACTATGTATATGGTAGTATTTAATGGTTATGGACCAGGTAGTGAAAGCTGTGGTACACACCATGATGATAGCCTGGTCTGAGAAACAGCTGGTCTGTCACCTCTGGAGCCCTGCTATAACCCTCATACCACCACCACCACCTATGGCCTTCACAGCTAGCCACATAGAGGTAGATCACTTAAAACCTCTACCAATTAGCCTTAATTAGCACTATTTTGCCTTAAAAGCAAGTCAATTATCTCCTTGTAAAATTCCTTAGCCTGCATGGGTATCAACAAATGGTTAATTTGTATATTTTACATGACCAAGTACATGTTCTTTTAAACAAAAGTAACAAAGTCTGGTTGATAACCAACTGATATTATTTCCTTAAAATCTAAGATCTTATCTCTCCAAAGTAGACAATATCAAACATAAAAGAACTTAGATATCTTAACAAGGCTTAATTACTGGAGACGAGTTAACATGGGAGTTGGAACCGAGACAAAAACAAGACTTGATCTATGATAAAAGAAATGCACTTTACTAATTACATAATATCATTGAATGATATGTACTTAAGATGATAACTTGGTGCAGCTACTATATAAATGTAACATAAGAATACATACTACATTAATTTTTCATATATCCGTAAAAGATTCAGTTTTTATGAATACTGCATGACTTCAGTGCAAAAAGAGAACTTTGTCAGTTGCAAAAGAAGAAATCAGGGAATTAATTTGCCTAATGCATTTCAATGTTCACAAAACTAATAAAGAGGGAATGCCAGCCCAGACACCTCAACCACTTGGGATACCATGGTCCAGTGGTTAGGGTGTAGTGAGGAATGTCAGACACCTCAACCACTCAGATACCATGGTCCAGTGGTTAGGTTCTAGTGGGGAATGTCAGACATCTTAAGTACTCAGATATCATGGTCCAGTGGTTAGGGTCTAATGGGGAATGTCAGACATCTTAAGCACTCAGATATCATGGTCCAGTGGTTAGGGTCTAGTGGGGATGTCAGACACTGTAGCAATTCAGATACCATGGTCCAGTGGTTAGGGTCTAGTGGGGAATGTCAGACATCTTCAGCACTCAGATATCATGGTCAAGTGGTTAGGGTCTAATGGGGAATGTCAGACACCTTAACCACTTGGGATATCATGGTCCAGTGGTTAGGGTCTAGTGGGGATGTCAGACACTGTAGCAATTCAGATACAATGGTCCAGTGGTTAGGGTTTAGTGGGGAATGTCAGACACTGAAACGATTCAGATACCATGGTCCAGTGGTTAGGGTGTAGTGAGGACTGTTAGACACCTCAACCACTTGGGATATCGTGGTCCAGTGGTTAGGGTCTAATGGGGAATGTCAGACACCTTAACCACTTGGGATATCATGGTCCAGTGGTTAGGGTCTAGTGGGGATGTCAGACACTGTAACAATTCAGATACAATGGTCCAGTGGTTAGGGTTTAGTGGGGAATGTCAGACACTGAAACGATTCAGATACCATGGTCCAGTGGTTAGGGTCTAGTGGGGAATGTCAGACACCTAAACCACTTGGGATACCATGGTCCAGTGGTTCGGGTCTAGTGGGGAATGTCAGACACTGAAACGATTCAGATACCATGGTCCAGTGGTTAGGGTCTAGTGGGGAATGTCAGACACCTTAACCACTTGGGATATCATGGTCCAGTGGTTAGGGTCTAGTGGGGATGTCAGACACTGTAACAATTCAGATACCATGGTCCAGTGGTTAGGGTCTAGTGGGGAATGTCAGACATCTTAAGCACTCAGATATCATGGTCCAGTGGTTAGGGTCTAATGGGGAATGTCAGACACCTTAACCACTTGGGATATCATGGTCCAGTGGTTAGGATCTAGTGGGGATGTCAGACACTGTAACAATTCAGATACAATGGTCCAGTGGTTAGGGTCTAGTGGGGAATGTCAGACACTGTAACGATTCAGATACCTTGGTCCAGTGGTTAGGGTCTAGTGGGGAATGTCAGACACTATAACGATTCAGATACCATAGTCCAGTGGTTAGGGTATTGTGGGGAATGTCAGACACTGAAACGATTCAGATATCATGGTCCAGTGGTTAGGGTCTAGTGGGGATGTCAGACACTGTAACTATTCAGATACAATGGTCCAGTGGTTAGGGTCTAGTGGGGAATGTCAGACACTGTAGCTATTCAGATACAATGGTCCAGTGGTTAGGTTCTAGTGGGGAATGTCAGACACTGTAACGATTCAGATACCATGGTCCAGTGGTTAGTGTCTAGCGGGGATGTCAGACACTATAACGACTCATATACCACCATCCAATGGTTAGGGGCTAGTGGGGAATGTCAGACACTGAAAAGATTCAGATACATGGTCCAGTGGTTAGGGTGTAGTGAGGACTGTTAGACACTGTAGCTATTCAGATACAATGGTCCAGTGGTTAGTGTCTAGCGGGGATGTCAGACACTATAACGATTCATATACCACCATCCAATGGTTAGGGGCTAGTGGGGAATGTCAGACACTGAAAAGATTCAGATACATGGTCCAGTGGTTAGGGTCTAGTGGGGATGTTAGACACTGTAACAATTCAGATATCATGGTCAAGTGGTTAGGGTCTAGTGGGGAATGTCAGACACCTTAACCACTTGGGATATCATGGTCCAGTGGTTAGGGTCAGTGGGGAATGTCAGACACTGTAACAATTCAGATACATGGTCCAGTGGTTAGGGTCCAGTGGGGAATGTCAGACACTGTAACAATTCAGATACCATGGTCCAGTGGTTAGGATCTAGTGGGGAATGTCAGACACTGTAACAATTCAGCTACAATGGTCCAGTGGTTAGGGTCTAGTGGGGATGTCAGACACTGAAACGATTCAGATACCATGGTCCAGTGGTTAGGGTCTAGTGGGGAATGTCAGACACTGTAACTATTCAGATACCATGGTCCAGTGGTTAGGGTCTAGTGGGGAATGTCAGACACTGTAACGATTCAGATACCATGGTCCAGTGGTTAGGGTCTATTGGGGAATGTCAGTCACTTTAACGATTCAGATACCATGGTCCAGTGGTTAGGGTCTAGTGGGGAATGTCAGACACCTTAACCACTCAGATATCATGGGCTAGTGGTTAGGGTCTAGTGGGGAATGTCAGACACTGTAATGATTCAGATACAATGGTCCAGTGGTTAGGGTCTAGTGAGGAATGTCAGACACTGTAACTATTCAGATACCATGGTCCAGTGGTTAGGGTCTAGTGAGGAATGTCAGACACTGTAACTATTCAGATACCATGGTCCAGTGGTTAGGGTCTAGTGGGGAATGTCAGACACCTCTTAACCACTCAGATATTATGGTCCAGTGGTTAAGGTCTAGTGGGGAGTATCAGACACCATAACTACCCAGATAGTGCAGCCCTGGTGAATAACTCAATACTTATTACAAGCCGTAATATACCACTCGGCTAGTGAAAACTTCTCTTTAGCTCCATTGGTTGAGCATCTGCAGACTTTAGTAACCCAGAGGTCCCAGGTTTGATCCCTGGCAGAAGCAGTAATTGTGTTTACTGGTATATCAAATCATATAAAGAGTTAAGACTACCGTGAGATTACCAACACTTTATAATCCACCTAAATAGAAAAACATATAATATCATTTGCATATTACAGGGCATGCCATGTTGTTGGAGTAAAGCAAATCATAAGAAAAACTGTGAGTACCTGGCCCGCAATGTTCAGTCAACTATATATAGGTTTGGAAAATTAACAGAAAAATCTACCTTATAAGGCATAGACTGAATCATCTAACCTAATATCTAATAGTCTGTCAGAGGATCTTACTCACAAAAGATATTATTGATTCAGTCTTTCCTATCATTATTTCGGGTGTATAGTTCCATTTTAACCATATCAAATAAGCTACAGTAAATAAGCACCCAAGTAGCTGGTGTTTTAAGGAAAATTGAAAGCGGTGTTTATTACCAGATATTATTGCCAAAAGATATGATTTCTCCTCTTAAGGAGGGGCCGTGGTGGCCGTGTGGTTAAGATGTCCCGACATATTACCACAAGCTCTCCACCTCTGGGTCACGAGTTCGAATTCCATGTGGGGCAGTTGACACGTACTGGCCGCTGGTCGGTGGTTTTTCTCTGGGTACTCAGGCTTACCTCCACCAAAAAAAATGTAGAATCTGTCATCCAATCAGAATTTTATATTCAGTGAAACCTGCTTTAGCGACCACCTCTGTATAATGACCATCTGTTTGTCCAAAATGACCATTCATTTAACACAATAAGACCTGTGTATAAAGACCACTTGGCTTTATATAGAAACCATTTTTTCTTGTCCCATGGGTGATCTTTGTAGACAGGTTTGACTTTAGCTTTTTGTGATTTACCTGTCCTATGTGGTGCATATTAGACAAGCAATGTCATTTTAGTGCACAAAAAACAGGGGCACTAAAGCTGCGAATACGGTAATACAAAAATATCTTCTGCAATGCAGCACATTATATAATCTTGACATGAGGTATAATGTATGTGGATTGGAACAGTTGCTGTTTGTGTTGTCAACATCATGCTGTCATAACCAATATCCTACTGACAAGCATGTACAGATATCAGACAGACAGGGATTGATTACCTGCCCTGTATGATATCAGGCCCTAGAGAAATCCTGCGCTTCTGGGAATATTGGCATTCCTATAATGGTGGAAAACTTTGCATACTGCACTGCAGTAACTTGTCTCCAAATGTAAATCTCAGAATGTCAATTGTCACACACCTGCTCAATGACAGCGACTGACAGAAACATAAATAAACAATAAATTTGTGTTGCCTTTTCTCTTTGTATTTTTTTAATATAATTAATAACTTACCCCTAACTTCACACTCTGTTCGTTGAGTGCCTTCACCCATACATCAACAAATTCCGGAAATTTTTCATAATGAAGGTAGAACCAGTTGAGAGCTGAGTTCAGCCACTGACACGATTCCGCACCTCCGGTTCCAGCTACTACTTTCGCCCCAGTCGCCCCCTCCTTGGTCCGAACTACAAAGTCTCCACGGGGCTGGAGGGGACCGAAAAAGGTCAGTACCGAGTTGACCACCACAACCACTACAGCTGCCCATCCTATCCACCCAATCAACAAAAAATCCAAAAGATGGTCATCCCAGTCAAGCCAACCCGTGATGTTTTCGCTTGCGGCAGCCATTTTGTCGAAAGTCTCACCGAGCCGGTACCAAATTAACTTCAATGTGATATGTGCCATGCAACTAGCCAATCAGAAGCTCCACCATGTAAACCGATCTCCCCTCCGCCTGTTTTCTCTCCCATATACTGCCAGGCGTTGAATCCAACGCAGCCACTCACAGACAGGAGAGCCGCATATTTCCTTCTCAGCTCAAAATCTCTGCAGAGGTATACCCCAGAGTATATTTATGCATTACGTCACGACGGAGGGAATCCCTCTTCCAAATATTGACGGGGAAATCCGGTTAAGTCAAAACGAGGCAGGGGAATTTCCCAGATCAATTAAAGTTTATTTTAAGACACAGGCTACCGCGCATAAAATATTGTCAAAAATGTAATACATATTGTAGGCTCTACATGAAACATCATATACTGGCTTCATTAATCATTGTCCAGAGTCAAAATATTTGATACATACATTTGGTGAATTTGATTCTTTCACAATTACTGTGTATTACCATACTGAAGGACACCTTGGCCTTACTGCCCATTATTCGATGAAAGACATTTAGTGCGATATCTCCCAATGCGTGCCCGTTTGAAAGTATATTATCAAAAATGTTCTTGATTTTTTTACAACTTCTGATACTTGTACCATTATTAATTATTAAAACCAGAACATCAGAAACATATATATTTTATATATAATTAGATGTACATGTATATATGTTTTTGAGAACATGTAAAAAATATATTGTACATGCACATGTACAGAGTATATGCCATATATTTCCGTTAAAACCTGTAAAGCAAAACGCCAAGATTTCATTTGTTCACACACGGCACTTCATTTTTGCGTTCGCACGTGCGTTTACATTTTAATGAATGTAATTAATTTGAAACAATAAAAAAAATAAACCTGTAGTAATGTCATGTTTCGTTTGTGATTTGAATTTTGTAACTTACATATGATTGACGCTTTCATTCATTTTTTTTTTTTTTTTTGCGATAAACATTCTTCAATGTGTAATGTATGATCAATAACATTCACAGGGATCTGAGAATTAGTTACAGTTTATAAAGTTATGGACCTACCAGACACAAGGATCTGAGAATTAGTTACAGTTTATACAGTGGAACTTGGTTAATACGAACTCGAAGGGACCGAGATACAACTTCGAGTTATCCGAGTGTTCGAATTAAACGAGTTATCATGCCTTCTGACGATCTCTTTACTTGGTAAAGATAGACAAGTTCCATGTCGTAAAATGATGTGAACAAGAGATATGTCAAAATCGCCGATGGTAGTTAAAATTATAACAATAAAACCTAGATATATAATTTAAAATGCTGTTCTACGGCAGATTTATGAAAAAGAAAAACGGCATTTTCGGCGAACTTGTTGTCCACAAAATCTCATTTCGAGTTAAAAGAACATTTTATGTATGAATGTTGTCATTCTGACTCAAAATTTACTTCGTATTATCCGAGTTCTTCGAGCTTTTCGAATTCGAATTATCCAAGTTCTTTAAACAAAGATAAAGAGGGAATTCGGCCGTATAATTATTTGATCCACCAGATAGCCCATAGACTATTTTTAGACGTTTAAGGGTCAAAAATCTGTAAAAATCATACTTATTGTATTACATGTATATACGTACTTGACACTCTGTTGGGTCTATAATTATATAAACTGTACTATAACTAATTCTCAGATCCCTGTGATGCCATCAGGGCTAGAGTAAAAACCCATGGGTAATTTAGAGAACTTACAGATCATTCATGTTTACAAATAGACATTGTAACTTTCAACATGTAGATATGTTTTTTTTTGTGTTCTTTAATATTTTTTTATTGTTTGTAATTGTAAATACTTGATGTGTTAATTGCAATTAACGTTACAGCATAACTTGATAGTTATCAAAGTTACTTCCCTTGTTTAACTTTGATCCATCACTGACGGGGTGAACCTTTCTGTGTTGATCTACTCTAGCTATAAAATATCACTTTTAATCGAGATAAGTGAGGTAGATTTTATAACATTTACTGCCAACCTTAAATTATTATCTACACATTGGGATGGGGGACTTACTACGTTTAATTGATGAAATTCAGCATCTGCGATTATAAGTGAATACATGTACATTGCATAAATATAACCTGTTGTTCTACTCTAACCTTTATTTATAATCTTTTTTTTTTCATGTATAGTCTACTTTTTTTTGTTTTAATTTTCTCCCCGGAGATGATAGTTTTGCGATTTTACAGGATAACCACATGCAAAATAAGATATTTGTATACACACGCTTTAGATCTAACAGAAACATATAATATATGTTTTCTGGATCTAATAGTAGAATTTTCAAATATTCTTATCTTTATTTCTCATTTTGTGTACGTCGACCAAATTTTGAAAATATTATGTGTTTTTAGATCACCTTGCTACGAAAAAAAGAATGACAGAAAATCGGTCGATATCAGCCTTACCCTGTACCATTTGTGCCCTATATACATGCGACCTTTGTTTATAGAAGTGTATCCTTGTATCATTAATCCTAACAACCTATATGTATCTCATTCCTTCTCCGCTACTGTATCATTTTACAGTAAGGTCAGCGTCTAAGTTGTAAAGTAAATGTTTTATTTATGTTTAACACATATCAATATACATTATTTGTATACTAGTAGCTTTTAATAACCTTCACTTTATTACGGTATTCCATTATATCTTACATTTTTTGTATGGTCGTTTATGTAATCATTGTGTCTGTATACCATGTAACTCTTTATTTTGTCAAAGATATCATGCAATACAAGCTAATGTTGATATAACGACTATTTTAATTACAAAAGTTTGTTATCTAAGTGATTATATTAGAATAAAACCGACATGCATTTTTGCTAAACATTTTCTTCAGCCGGGTTGGACAGTATTGACAATAACAAAATCCATATAAAATTATTTGCATTTTGTCAAACTTATTGAGGTGAAGTTTGAAAAACACTTAAAATGTGCACAAGTGTAAAGTAATGCAAAGAGAAAAAAGACTGAATATCTCTCCAAGGTCTCATCAGTTCTAGTCATCTGCTGTGGTGGAGTTGATTAGAGTTAACTCCCTTACAATACTGTAGCTGAATCTTTAGCTAAAACATCTGAATGTTGTTTCTGTTTTTTTGAGCTTTGACCATTTTTCGCGTAGGATGAATCGACTACTTGTCATGTAGTTGTATCAACGTGTAATTTATTAATGCCACATTAATATATTAAAATTACATTAATTTGTATTTTATAATTGTGCATCTTAGTTGAATAATGTCTTAGATCCTAACGTTATCCTCGGTCAATAACGAACAAATTTATGTTACAAAATATAAACAATAAACATATAATTTAACACATAATTTAACAAATCAGATTCCACAGTATTAAAGTCACACTATACGTAACTAGCAACAAAAAGTAAAGTTAGACACTTACATGTCAATATATGTAGTATGCACCGACCGCCAACCGGAGCAGAGCGTTTATGGACAGTGATGGAGGGGAGATCTAGATGGACCCTGAGGGATCTAGAAAAGATGGTCACTTGGGTCCGCATGAAATTCAAAGCTGCCAAACCAAGAGTATCGTCCTAGAGGCAGGCAAGGTGAAGGAGGAAAGTTTTAAGGTCGAGGGAGTGGATATCTCACCAGCCACAGAGAAGTCAGTGAAGAGCTTTGGCAAGTGGTTTGATGTTTCACTTAATGACAGGAACAGCGTGGTATAGCCGACGAAGTAGACAATATTGGATAAAGGCAGATAAGAAAAGTGGACTCCCGGGAAAATCCAAGGCTTGATTATAACAACACGGCGTACTACCCAGACCCTTGTGGTCATTGCTTGTCTACAAATTACCACTCAAATCAGAAGAGGCAATGAAAAGAATGATTGAGATTCAGTAGTATAGTATTGTACAGCTCAGGAACCAAATGCCAATTTCCACTGAAGTCGGTGAGGGAGGAGTTCAAGGTAACAAAAGGGCGCCAAGCATGCATGATGAGTGACAGTGTGGACGACAAGGTCTGAGAAGCGAGGCGAGGGTTACCACACGGACAGGAACGAAACAGGTCTTAAAGGAAGCAGAATTAAGACTACGGCACGGGGTATTGTAGGGTCAGTGGCATTAAGTCGTCTTGATCTACGAACTTACACAACGCCAAGATGGGAAAGTACGAACCAGCGGACATGCAGGCACATGTGACCAGGGGAAATATTATTTGGCTTGGCAGGTGAAGCCAGCAGTATAGTTGAATTCACTGCGAGAGAGGGATTGAGGCAGGGAAGCAGCGAAGAATATCCTGGAGTGATATATGACAGATGGAAGGCCACACACTCAGTTTTCTGCGCTGAAATCAACATATCACCTGCTGTTTACCTGGGACGTCAAGGGCTTCGCGGACTCTATACTATGTGGGAAATAGGCTAACCTGGCACATGTCATCAAATCATGCAAGTTGCACTCTCAGACGGGAGATACAAATGGTTCTATGATCGCACCAAGCCTTGGCTGTTCTAGAAGAAAGAAACGACCATTATCGAAGAGGCAAATATTTGTCAACTTCGTGAATTTCACAACTAGTGCTTCAGGGAGAGTAGAGGAAGAGAAGACAGCATACTCGCAACAGCATGGAGACTGGGAGATGAGGACAGACATCCAGCAGTTATGGAATTCCAAGCAGAAGTGGCATCAAAACTATTCCTTCTAAACAACGTAATCATGGTCGAGTTAACAGCATGGAGGAGGCCAAGGAGTGGACACAACACAAATACCAGCAGATGGTTGAGGAATGTCAACAACGGGATGGAAGACACTGTGCCAACCTATAGAGGTAAGATGTAGGATCAGTCAGCCTGACAAGCCTTACGACTATTAGAAGTCATAGGAGCAGATCGGAGAAATCTGATAAGGGTTGTAAGTAGGCAGACGTAGGTTGCTTCCACTTGGATCTGGAAAAAGAGGTGCTAGCCACCAGGTGACGACAGGGAATTATAGACAATACCACCGGAGATGAGGAATAAGATGCAGTAGCAATGGCTACTCCAGTAGGCACAACAATCGGAAGCGATAGCTGACCGGTCCGTGGTTGGGCCTGATCAACCCAGCTGGCGCACCTCTGGAGGAAAGCGCTGAAACGTCTGGGGAAGGAGGATCCATTCATTGTATTAAGGTATGTACTAAAACTTCTTCACTATTCCTTATATACCATTGACATATTGAAAATAAGTATTGTATTACTAACTGTTTTGTTGCGGTTGTTATAAACGTAACAAACACGATGTGTTAAAGGCCGATGTCAGAGAAGATCTGTCACCAACAGTTCCTCGATTATCAATACTAACTGTTACATATACAATTTCCAGAATATGATATTGGAATTACAAGACTTTACTATACAATATATAACCCTATACATGTAGTTATAACGAGGACTAAGGATGTAAATATTGTAGACCAAGACTTCCATCGCTTCATCGATCAAAAAGAAGGAGAAGACGAACGATTATCAACTCAACTGACATTTAACACAATTCTGAAAGTTAACCTTTTTGGGTTAATTCAAATGTGTACTTTACAAGTTTACGTTTTTAAAGACACAATGTATCAAACATTTCACATAGCTATGAAGATATTTTTGGTCTTGGCGACATGTACAAATGGCATTTTGTGTAAGAAAAATGTGACGGAGCTTCCTTTCCTATCACCTATTAGTTTAATGCCTTAACTGAATGAAAGAGACGATAACTAATACTTGTAACAGTAAATTATACCACAGTGACTATATCCTATAAATTATACGGCTGATCCTCAAATGTCTTCTAGTATCAATGTATTGGTACCTGCAAACTAACGTATGCGTATAATCGGCTATTTTGGGTGATTTAGACTTCAAAGGGTTAAAATAGTACATCATATGGCTACAGGCGTATATGATAATCGTAAAATTTCTATTATATTTGGTGACCATCGTGACCATCTCCCTAAAATTTCATCCTCGTAAAATATCGGATACATGTATACGGTATATAGAAAAGGAATAATTAAACTTGAACGTGAAAAAGACAACACATGCATCAAATTCCGAACCTTGGTAAAACCTAAAAATGTGTGTGGTATTAGGGACCAGTTACCTGCAGACGTAGACATACATTAGACTATAGTTATAACAACCATTGACGGACAGGCGTAGTTTGAAATATGTTTACACTTTCTCGGTGTAGAACACAAGGTAACAAGATTTATATATGTAATGGTATGTTTATTTACCATAATTTAACAAACACATGCTACTGATTACGACGGTGTCAAGGGCTAATTATGATATTTGTGTGCAAACTTATAATCTGTTTCTGATGGCTATGTCCACAGGACATGAACGGCATAATGGCAATTAGGAGGTAAAATAAAATAAAAATAAAATAAAGGTAAATCAAGAAATAAAAGAATAAGATGCCCAAAGGGCTTGTATTAGCTTACCTGGCAGGTTAAGGCAAAACCAGCAATATTTTGGTTGATACGGTACCACAAACCCAACAATACTCGCTTCGCTAAATCATTACAATCCCAACTTACAATTACAAAATGAGAACGTTTTTTTTTTAATTTTCTTTCCATATTTCCTCTTTTATTATATTGGGCCCTTCCCGCAAGATCCTGGAGCCTAGGCCTTCGATTAATACCAAACTGATTCCTTTTCTTTCAAGGTTTTTGAAGATCCTACAGAAGAGGGATTTTAAAGAGTCTATAAAAACCTATTTGACTCGGCATCTCTATACTTTTAAGGCCCGGGCTTGGTCCAAGAATATGGAGCCATGCGTAATGTCAGTAGTTAAAAATGGTTCTCCTTCCTCCAGTACTTCAGACAACATTGGCAACATTTCACTCAATCGTTCACGAATAGTTGACAGAAACAGCGCCATGCCATGTCATAATTATGTAAACTTAGGTCAAGTGAGCTACAATAGACTCTTCAAATAAATAACAACTTTTAAACTAATTAAATTTTAAGAAAAAATTTCATATACGAAACTCAAAACATAACAAATATATGCATTTGATTAAAAGATTAAAAATTATACCATCCTTGTTATTAATTCTGCATAATCACTCGCTGATATTACACCTGTATACGAGAAACAAATCAAAGGACAATTGAATATCGTGCAAGAGCTAGAGAGATAATTAGCAATGGCGAGGGAGTAGCTTTATTCAATACCTAGCAACAGCAAGTAATGCCTAATCGTACTAAACGCAAACACACCTTATTCTCGCTGTATTGGATTCATACAAAACTTGCGTAAAATATATGAGAATACAAATGGTCTGACACTGATAATGTCAATGCTCTACACAGACGACATTTTCCCCGGGACTTTCACAGTAACAAACGTGACGATTGACGCAATTTCGGATGTCATTTTCAAACTTAGATGCGCAATAATGAGTCAAATTTCAAAACCAGTTATCGTGGTAAATTATTAAACTTGAAGAAAACAAATTTAACATCCTCATTAACTGACAATATGTTGATCACACACGTTCTGATAAAACAATTAAGGTCTTTTGTACCTCAGGATATTTTTTAGCAGAAATATCCATTGATTAATCTATTCTCTAAATCAAAATCCGGTATCTTCTGTGAAGGTAACTTTTCTGTCGGGAATATCCTTTGATATTTTGTCACTGTTTTTCTCTAACACCTTTAGTAACATTTTCGATTTCTGCTTGAGTCCGTCCGATACATTGGAATCTATCAAAACATAGTCTTCTACCCTACGTACGAACTCGTCCGTAATTCTGTATTCCGGTGGTCCGTACTTGATGTTATAAAGAGCTTGTTCAATATCGAAGTCAATAACTAGCCAATGGAGTGCGAGGACGATGCCATCGATCGAGGTATCAAACTCAGACTTAGGATGGAGTGAGCGTAATGCCTGTCTCTCTGTCTCAGACATGATCTGGGGCGACGCCAGACCGGAGTACCGCCGTCCTATGGTAGACAGAATTGACTGGTACACGGCCTTTCTCACGTCCTTGGCCTTGACACGTATTGAAGTGTCAGGATGGACCTCATACGCCTGAAGGTCCAGATCTAAAAGAGGTCTGGAGTGAACCAAATCTTGTTTGAGCCGCAAATCATTTTCAATCTCATCCAATTCCTTTTCTATTAGTCTCGTCTTGAATTTAACTATTTTTGGCGAGACTGATTCGGCGTCGCTGTACGGTATGAGCATCAGGGCATGGAATTCGTCCTCCGTGCAGCTTTTGAATATATCAGAATCTTCTTCATATTTTTCAGCGACCTCTTTGAGAACTTGACGAGCCTGTTTTTCGATTCTTTCTCCGCGGAGTTGTTTCACGACTTGATTGATTTCGCTGAGGATTTCTTCGTCGACAAGCAACTTGAACTTTTTCATCAGACTTCGCTTTTCGATGAATCTACAAAATTAAGAGAGAAAAAAAGCAGGTTAACCAAACATCTGTTTTTTTTTATTATTTTCGCATCCATTTTCTAAAGGGAGTATTTTATTGTATTCTATATTATTTATGCATAGCAATACAATTAATTTATGAAAGAGCGTGTTTGTTTTCTCATTACGTAAACAAAATCTGTAAAACGGCATAATTTAATAGGGATGATACTCACTCCATCTGGTTCCGAAAGACGTCTGGTATGATCGCCATTACGTCCCCTGCTGCATATTCTACCATCTCATCCGTAAGAGGGCGCTGTGACCAGTAATCGCCAATCCGTGACATCCACATCTCCTGAAATCGATAGAAAGATTTCTATTTATTCATTGAAAATGACAAAGCATAAAAAACGTTTACAAATAATGCAAAATAGTGAGTAATGATCTACCGATACATTGTCCAATCATATCGATGATACCGTCACATTATCCAATCATATCGATGATACCGTCACAGTATCCAATCATATCGATGATACTGTCACATTCACGATATTGGTGACACATTCTCATCTCATCAACCAATCAAATGGCTGATATCTTCCTACCAACTAATCATATCGACATTACCTTAACATCAGCCCTCCAGTCATACGGATGAGCACTCTCTGAGTAGCACTGACAAATCTCTGACAGAGACATCCTGTTAGGGAGGCGCCTACCATGGTCTTCTTCTATAAGTAGGTGTCCTATCTGTGAACGGCCATAAGACAACACATTGATGTTGTAACACATTAACTTAAATGTAGCAAGTATTTGCTTCTGAATTATGCTGATAAAAATTTAACATTTAAGTGTGTACAATGGGTGTTTCTTTCAGGTAGGAAGTTTTCTTCTTCGAACCATATGGTAAATTATAAAAAATGACATTAAAGAAGTGGTCATTCTTTCCATTTCTACACTGAGCGGGGAAAAATGTTGGGAAATGACAAAACGTTGCCGAGGCGATTATAAGAAATATTGAACTTATATTAATGGATATATGCAATACACGTTTATCTACAGGAAAAAGCCAACTCAATTGGTGAATGATACGTACCTGCGTGTCAAACACATTTCGTAGCCTGACGGCAAACTGATAGAAGAGGGCAGCGCTAAGATGACATGAAGAGTGTGTTACCTGTTAAAATAATAAAACACTATTTATAAAAGTATAACATAACGATTTCAGTTGGGTATTGCTATAATTGGTTTATTCTGTCGATTCTGAAAACTTGCATTATTTACTAAGAATTCAACTTAGTTTTAATATCGGATTACTTCAGTACCTAAAGTCCTGTACCGTGAGATGTCAAACCATTTTATCCGTTTCTGAGCTATTTTAGGATTAATTGTTGTTACCCCGGTACTCACGTATAGAAAACAATCTGCTCTTATGAAGTATTTAGACGGCTTTTTATTCGCTAATTAATTTGTTTTGATTTGTCCGCGAATGAGGTACAATATTGGTGGGTCTCATTGTGAAAGTGGGCCGTTTTCTTAAATACAATGTTTCTCATGGAAGTATGATGTAAAAGACACCGAACAGCACACTGCAATCGGTCAAAACTATACTGACAGCTTAGACGTACTCTCAGTATACTCTAACTCTGTAGCGATAATGTGCGGAAAACTTCCTGTGTAAAAGGTGATTTAGTATCTCACCAAGTTCACGCGGTCCAATAGGTCCTCTCACAATAACAAAAGTTCTTGAAGATGACAAAAATGAGGGTATATTACATAGGAGCTAGGAAATATCCCAAAGTAGAAGATTAGACAAAGTGGGTATCGTTTACAATTCTAAGTCCTGAACGGAATATGAGGAATCGACAAGACAATACAACAGTGATCGTTAGAGAGTACACATAATGTATAGAACTATGTGTGTAAATGAGAGGAATCTCGTAGCGCTGATGGAATAGATATAAATGGTAAACAGGGTTCAAAAGTAACACAAAAATATAAATATACTAAACATTGCAAAATGCGTCTAAAGAATGAAATGCATACTGTTTATAGCGAATGAGAGCGACAAACGTTATTGAATAATATGAGCTTGAGTTTTTCTATTGCCATAAACCCTAAGTAGTAAACAATACAAACAATGAGATTGAAGTTCAGCTTTCATTTAAACGTCTTTAAGGATTTGACCTTTCCTTTTAATAATAATAGTCCACACGACACATAATACAATCAAAGTTCACGGTCCAGCACAAAGACTTAAATCATTTTTTGTATAAAGACTTTTAAACTATTTTGACTTTTCCTTTAATAATCCTTCTAATCGTGGTAATGCAAACAATTTTAAGTGCCCATTAAACTTTTTAATACACAGCCTAATGGTTCGACACATCGATTAACCCCTATAGTAAACACGTTACAAAAATATAGATAGTCTGGATTTAGTTTGTTTAATGAATTTTCGGTATTATTAATTAAAGAACAGTGTTTATTGTATGAAAAGTATGTGGTACACATGACTGTGTGTTTTAAGCGATTACAATAATATATTACGGGTGTGTCCTACAATAGAAGAACTATTTGATGTTTAAAGTCTGTTTCTCTAAAACATATTGCGAAAAACACAAAGAAAACACATTTTCTGTAATTTTATAAATACCAAGCGCGATGCAACATAAATTTCATTTGGTTTTAGGTATTTGGCTTTCACGTTCAGTCGAAATACCAGGCACAATTCATACATGCACAAAGAGTGATTTTGTTAATGCTTATTTTAACCACTCAATCATGCATTCTCTCGTGTCATTGCAAGACTTATAACCACTCTACATAGTGTCTTATGTATGAGGAAATATTTACCTAGTAAATTAATTTATATTCATAAGTCAATTACAAATATTGACACAATTCACGCTGGCTATCCCTTATAAAATATCATTCATACTGCATTTCATTATTGAACAAGCAAAATAACCTTCAGTTGAATGACCGTTGTAAAAAACAACTGAATAATTAGTTTTCAGAAATAATGTATTAAATAAATACGCCTGTTGTGTATAGTAGGAGCGTAACTACGCTACCTTTTGTATAGATTTCCATTACAACGATTTCATTTAAAGCATTCAGCATGTATGGTAATGTACGTGACATGAACAGATATCAATCAAATATCGTATGTCTGGTGTGTTAACATATAGTATAACACAATCACATATTGTCGAAAGCATTGGTAAGTCTTAACTACCGTATAAAATAAAAATTAAAAAAAAAAATTCCTAAGCAGTCTCGGCCTAAATGCTGAGTGGTATGTTGATTATACATACTTTTCACAACAATGAACCTAGCAATGGAAATCGCATGCAAATCATTTTAGTGTTTGGTTAAACTTCATAAGGATTTGTGGTAAATATTATCTACACATATACTAGCTTATCTACACTATGTCATATACTAACTGATATATATTATAAGATTACTAAACTTGCCTAACTCTTAAACTTAGAATAGCAATATTTTTAAATGCATTACCTCATCAATGGCTTTAAATGTTTAATCAAGGTATAAAAATAAACATTAATATTAGTTTTTTTATAAAAGAAACGGGTTCAATAATCAATGAATGTCAAAATAACGAAGCTGTTTCTTTGTTTTATGCGTAACTTTGAAAACGTTCACAAAATATTACATGCTAATAACACTGAATGCGTTTTATTTTTAAATTATGATTAAAAGTGCGTTTGCTCATATTAAGATGACAAAAAAATAATATAAAGCATGTCCCAAACTTCGCGATACACATGTTTGTAAATATATGCAAAATATATAAACATAAAAATATTTGTTAGTATAGTCATCAGATTATTTTACTCATCAGTTGCTTTTCGAAGAGATACTATCAGAAATAATAACTGTATACGTAAAAGTATACTTTTACGTATGTATAGAAGCACTGTAGGTCGTACTATTATAAAGGTGATCTTATTATAGACACCTAACTTAGGTATCTAGAACTTACATATCAATTAATAATAGCTCCAAATAGTGTAAAGAGTGATTCAAATGGGTTTAAAGAAGGCTTTATTAGGACAACAATAGCTTTACATTTGGTCAAAAATTGACATTCAGATCAGGTCAGCAAATTACATTGGATCGTGGACCGATAATAGCGTAACCCCTAGTAACCACTGTACAACATTTGCATGCTACACTCATAATTCAAAAGAGTTTAAAACCAAATCTGATAAGTACAGCCCAGATGACAAAAGTCGCAGTTATAAAATATGAGAACCGGGTTATGATTTAGGTGTGTCATGATTAATAGATCAGTGTATGATTTTAGTTCCTCTACAGAGAAATGGAGGTATGTCAATTACAGATAACATGGTACACTCCATCAAGGACTTAAAAGTCTATTATCTACTTCCATCAAAGACTAACATTCACTTAAAATCTTTGTAAATGTCATTTGAACTGAACTGGTAATATGGGATGCATGTATATCAGTAAACTTTACTGAAAATTATATAACGTTAGGAACACCTAAAACAAGTTTTAGCTGTGGGAAAAGTCAGCAATCACGAAGTAACACGTACTGATTTATGCCAACTGCACATACTTCGAAATGGAGACTATAAGGGTTAATAGGGAGTGATGAAATGGTCGAACATGTTTATCGTATCGGTTATTTTTAAAATCGTGTAAAAAACAGTGACCAGGCAAAATGAATGGATACGTTTCCATGATAATTGCAATATTCGGCCTTGAGGTATATAAATGACAACCAAATGAAATAACGAACTAGTTATACTAAATATTATACAGGTTTAAGTTTGAATTCCCATTACCTTCAATATATCCTCAGATTCAAGAAGGAAACGTAATCCTCCTTTATCAAACAGCTCCATATTAACAAGCGTATCGAATATGTAGACTTTGCCGTGAAATGTTCCTATCTGGAACAGCGTGAGGGGTCCATCTCCACCCATATGGATCCCCTCCCCCGCGATTCCTAGCATGAGTTCCCGCTTGAGCTGGTGAACAAGCTGACGACATCTTGCTGTATCAAGCACAAGTTCCTTCTCGTGAAATATCGCCGGCTCCATAGCTCGGAATTGATCTGAAAGTTACAGCGAAATACATTATCACGCTTATTATACTAAATACATTCTTCTAACATTGTCTCGTTGCGAAGATAAGCTATACGTTTTAGTCGAGTTCTAGCTTTCGGCTCAGTACTAGTCCATGCCGTTCTTGTCACAGCCAAGATGTGGGGTGTAACTCTTTCAAAAAGGTCGCAATTTCAAACGGCAATCTTACTAACTTACAACATTGAGTCTGTTTGGAAAAGATTGGATTTGATTGGCGAAAACGTCGTAAAAACAGTTGAAATTCACTTGCAGAAATCAAAATGTACCAAAATCCGTTAACTAACAAAACATTAACTTTGAACCACAACTAAAATTTACAATTTATGTTGTAGATGAACTCACCAATTCTAGCTGCAGGAAACACGGGAAACCCCGCGAATGTCGTCTCTGCCATATCGAGTTGTTTTTCGTTACACAACCATCATCTAGTTTATTAGCACTACAACATAAGGTATGCAATTATAGATTGATTTCCCATACATAACCGGTATCCTTATAGCTTTTAATTATCAGAGATCGATTATCTACTTATATGGCGCACACTGTCAGATGATGAAAAGGGGTTGGAGGAAGCAATATGAATACTGATTTCAGTGCAGATGGAAAATTTACCAACTATGGGTCTTACCAACTTGACTGTTTTGTATGTAAAGTGCATGCCGATGTAGAGTATGCAAGGTATATATGGATATTTTTCCATGGATAATTCGATGCCAAGACGCTTAAAAAGTTACTGCAGTGTGAATGGGTTGTTTAAGGATAATACACTGCATAGCAGTGCATATAGAGTTTTATTTGTAATTCTACCGTACAAGATAAGAAACTAAATGTGGTATCTACTGATATAGGTCTCGTTGGCCGCATGAAATTTTCCCTGTTATCCAAACCTCTGGATTCAATTGTCAACGTGAATGACCACCAATAAAGATATATAGGAAACAGTTGTCTCCCTTAATCAAAACCTGACACATCATGTAATTGCCATAGCTGGGATATAATGTTATCTTGGATAGATGTAGTAAGGTTATAACTATAGTAACAAATTAAAACACGTTGAATAAAAGAACTCTTACTAGAATGTTGAACAGTGGTTCAATATTTTTGCTTTGACCTACGCATTTCTGTGTTTTAATTCAACTGTTTTCACATGCTTTTGGTTTACATCAATGACTATCCCTCTGTTTTTTTGGCACATACCATCACGTTCACAAAAGATCTAATGTCAATATAGCTCCCCATGTCAAAAGAATATCAAGGACATTGATATTCCCTACGTAATATATCTAGACCTTACCTCAATACACATTAACTTGTCATAGGGATATTGTCAATATCATATATAGTCTATATATAGTCTTATGGATTTTAACCTTAGGGTCAACCTCGTATGTAGCTTACTACACACACCATTTGTCAAATATTATTGATATTTGATATCATAGTGCTAAACAATCGACTAGTCAATCAATTATATCTCGGGTGTTGAAGATCTGGTATCTGGGCTGTCTGTCCTTCTCAACTGTGATTGGTCAACTTATCATTTCAATACAAATTATTTAATTTGTTCGTAAAGCCAACTGACATGTTGATTGATCAATATGTACTTGTGTAGGATAATATAAGAATAATGTTACATTTTCAAATTCAACATTCAACACTATCTTTCCGAAACAAAACAAAATAAAAATTCATGAGGTTACAACACCAAACAAATGCAAGTTTCCCTGCGTAATCTATGTTAGCAGCGAAGATTAATTTTCGCTGTTTTGCCGTCTGTTGAAGTGGTAGTCAACTAACGTGAGGTAATTAGGACGACGGTGGGAAATGTAAGACGAACCGCAAATAAACATTTAATTACATGTTATCTTAATTAAATTGTTCAGATGGTGATGATAAGTGTAGTATTAAAGTTAAGCTAATAACTTTTGTGACTCTACGAACTAATTAATCTCGTTTTACATTCCCATTCTTTTCGTTACAGTAGTGAGCATAGAAGAAATATTATTCTTATTCATTCGTGTTTATCATATTTGTTTATGTCATCACAGCGAATCAAGTAAAGCTTGAATCAAAGGATCAAAGTACGTGTGTTATTAAATTTCGTTTTGTTTGGATTCTGACCTATTTCCTTTAACATACAAGTTTTCAATTTAATGCATCATTATTTATAATTAAAGTTATATCAACAGTCCTGTCCTTGCATGGGGACATCTAAAACATCAGGATTATCAACAACTTTTTTACTCGACAAACAAGTAGTATTAGAGGAAATACATGTATTTACTCTTTTTGTAAGATGACTACTATTATGGAGGTATTAAAGTGCGATAAACATACTACATAATATAGTCATGCGATATTCCTGTTGTGACACAACTAAATAGTGGTTTATATACGCCTAGTCGAGTATTTAACACTTTATGGTACACATGATTGATTCTATTAGACAATAAAGATTACTCATAACACACTTTAGTATATCAGTCTTACCATTTTGAAAAGTTATTAATACGAATCACTAGCATATAAGAACGGGCGTATTCAATAAGAATACCTGTTGCTTTCGTATACTATGGTGATCCATTTGAATTTGTCAATTCAATTTCAGATTAATGTGACTTTCTAATTAAATGTTTTAGTGTTAAATGATTGGAACAATCAAATTATTTCATAAAAGCTTGTTTACGCTAACTTCTAGGATAGTTAAATATCCATTTTTTCACTTTTGTAGGGCAAATGGCTTTCTTTTACCACTGAAACCTGTCACAACCTAAAACATAAAGTTAGTTACGGTTATGTAAAATATCAACAAAACAATAAGTTATACCAGCAGTAATACTTCGTAGTAACATATTTAGGTGTCATATCTTCTCCAACGAACATATTCAGTTAAATGGGCAATATAGGCCAAAATACCTTCAGATTGGCTTCCAAATCACATCCGTTGTCATTATCATTGATCAAAGATTGAGATGGGGATTACGGTACATTAATGTTGTATAATACACTGTCGATTCAGATATTCATTTTGCCTTTTATAGGAAAGAAAATAGGCATGGGACTACAAAGAAGAAAGACCTATTTTGCACTTTGACTTGTTGGTTTTCGTTGGAAGATTATGACCCTTTGATGAAAGGTTAATTAATATATTGATTAACATAATATATATGGTAATGGTACTAACGATATGACGCCTAATTATATGAGGTGAAGGTACTTCTACTTTGGGGTGATAATCAATGACTAATCATACAATGCACTAATTTATTATTAATGGTATAACATTTTTGTTTCACATAACCAAGGTATCAGTGGTAAAAGAAAGTCAATTACCCAACACAATTGAAAAAAAGGTATTTAACTACCCTAAGTTATTGGTAACACTTTTCGAAAAAAGCGAGATAATCAATGCGTTATATGTCTATCGCTGCACCTGGATAGCAGAGGTGTATTAAAACCCAATAATTTATTGAAGTAGTGAGTGTATGTATTGCTTATCTACCAAGTTATGTCATTCAGAATAGTTTAGACGTATATTGAATGGGGACAAACACAGTGGCTTGACACAAGCTACCACGTACAGACACTTTGTTATAAGAACATTATAAATACATTACTGAAAGTTAAATTCATAACACTTTCTAACATGTAACTTATATATACTTTTATAAACCTCAAACTTGTATAGGGTTGACTGGACAGCAATGTTTTACACAAACCATCTAGTTATGCCTCTTATGTCTTTATATTCCACAGAATACCTGGCGTTTGCATACACCATCTAAAGGTATTACTCAGTAAAGATCGCATTAAACAGACCTGACTTACACTCTGTTTCTCCGTATCTCTGTATTCTAGTCGTCATTACCAACTAAAAAAGTTACATAATTAAGTCATTTATGTCAGTAATGAAAGATGTGGTGGTAGTTTGTAACAACGTTAAATAACCTAGAACCGCAAATATGACTGGATGTATTATTAGGAGCTGACGGGAGAATTATGTATAACTAATACCTATTAGATACGTGATGTTTATAAAACCTTTAAAAGGGAAATTGAGACATTACTATGGTTTGACAGTTTAGACAGTTTTATAGGAACAATCACTTGCTACCCATGTAGTATTCATCGGGTAGGCTTCAATTCCGTGATAGGGGACAATGGTATAATCTAGATGAACGGAAGGCATAGAAACCATATAAACAGACTAGTATAACGTTGATATAATGTGCAATTGGACTCATTTCGTATTTAAACCATCGATCATATGAAAAATAATGTTTCGAAACATAAATTTAAGTAGATATTAGGTTATTATGGCAGATTTTATGGCCTAAGGACTGGATCGATATAAAGTTAACACTTACCATGACAGGGTCCCGGCTTGGCTAATCCACACTGATATCAGTAGATATTACACAGTACCATATTACCAACACGTACCCTCATAGATCGGCAGATTGTCTATTGACAACCAAAGCCTCACAATATGGCGCTGAGTCACGCTTGACTAGGCCGGGAGATAAAGCAATTACAATAAGTGTATTGGGTATACATATACCCGGTGTTCTATTTACTTCAATAACCGATCGACCCGCTCAATACACGGTTTGTGTGCCTATCGCTATTGTATATAGTTACGTATATACAAAACACGTGACGCGTCAAAGTGAACAGATTGGAAAGGGCTACGGTATTTTGTCTGGTGATACCCAATAAAACAAGGACACACTTTTATGTGACAAATGTGGAGTACGGTCTATGGTGAAGACATGCTATCACATGTAATTCCCCTTATGCCCCGCAAACAAATGTCATATCTCTTTTTGCCTGTCACTTTTTATGTACCCGTAAGATTTCCCGTCATCGCAGCCGTTAGGACAATGTGGGGAGGTAGAGGAGGTTCCACTACACGATGAACCTAGAGCGAGACAGAACCATCGTGGAAGATCGAAGGGCAACGTCGACGTTGTTCGGACAAATAAGAGAGTCATCTGGTACCGGGCCAAATTAAATGTCGTACAAGGTACGGAAGAATTGTCTCCGACTACTCAGCTCATGGAGGATGGGGAACATGCCAAATTGCAGAAAAAGCGGACGCATGTTTTTTGGGTTTTTTTTTTTTTTAAAGAGGAAAGCTTTAATGATCGAGCAATTCATACCGATCTAAACACAATAGGAATATTTACGTCTAAGTTCTTAGGCGCATCAAACATACAGGTACATGACATCCAGCCAGTATGTTGATGCAGCAGTCTCTCGGAAAATCGACTGACGAAGAATCAACATTTTCAGCATCTTGGCTTGATCTTCAAAATATCTATGGAAGAAATCCCAATAAACTGATAGAACACAACGACATACTTATCCACATACTAAGATTGAGAAGTAATTTTAGCGAGATTCGATTACGATTATATTTAAGAGACTTCACCACTTCGTGGCAGCGACTTATCTTCACTAGCTGTAGCATGTTCATTGTAACTCATCTTCTTAGTGAGGGAATGGACATGCTGATAAGCGGAAGGGAAGGTTAGACAAGATGCCCAGAATCCGGAACAGCCCTCATATAACCAGTGAGCTGGCATTGACCTATGTCCAGACTCGTTGAGCACTGACTGATTTGTAGAAAACGGCAATGTGGGCAAGGGTGTGCTTCAACCAGTAAGTGGAGATGTCTCCACGTACATCAACCTGGGGAACATCACGCAGACTTCCGGTATGCCTTTATTCCTAGACTGATATGGTCAATGATGCTGTATGAGATGGATGCAACAACAGTAGAGGCTCAGAAAAAAACATCACTAGGAATTTGACCTGTAGTATACTAATATCACTATCTTTCGTCGGCGAAGGCCTGTATAGCAGGACATCGAAGCTACAGCTACCAATCATAACACTAGAAATAAGACGCAAAAGGCTAGACTCATCATGACACCCACTACGTCGAGATATAATATGATATAGTCAGGGGAAGAAGATGATCGGGTTAGGATATGGAGAACGTGTTGAACACTGCAATCAGGGATGAAAAAAGGAACAAAAAGCAGGTTAAGACAAAAGATAATCGGAACGGTAGAAAGGGAACCACGCACAGACAGCGATGAAAGACAGTAGTCACTAGGAATAGGAGATATCGGACGCAAAGCTCAAGCGTAGAAGAAACGGAAGAAGAAACTGTGGCAATGGCTGTCAAGTCGGATGGACAAGATTGGATGCAGAAGAACAGAGGTGGGAACGAAATAACTATTGACTAAATAATAGAAATCCTTGGTGCGGTCAATTAACAAGAATCGCCATCTTGATCAACAGGCACTTTGACAGCTGACAGGAACACTGAAAAGAGAGTGGAAGATTAAAGTTGCCATCGACGTCTTCGTGAAGAAGGGGCATAAGTCTTAGACTTAGTGGACATATGGAGAAAAAATGATTAACAATAGACATCGACTGGACGATTTAACTAGACCACCACATATTAATTAGATACATATGTACACACGCTGATGAAATTTGACCTTTTCACGACTCTGTAGATAATTTCTTTTAAGATTTGCTATATCATGTTTTCTTGGTTAGAAGGGTACAAAATTGAATCCCCATTTTGATAATACCCATCCCAGACATTAAAGTAACATGCCCAGTAACGAAAATAGTTTTTCACTAATCAAGTTGTTTGAATATCTCAACCTAGCTATAACCTTTTAAACACTGCACACGAGTTACAACTATAAAGTTTGGATTGATCTTTGTCTTAAGTTGACGACAGCTGACACCGTCAACAATTAACGATGATGTCAAAATGTATTACCATTGTTCATGGTTCAAAACCATCCCAGTCACTAACTGAACTAGTATTTTGGATAATGCTTGTACATAAATTGATTGGCTGTTTATATTATTTCATGTCCTTGAAACTAATACTTTGGACATTGATTGTACATATTCATTTGCTGTTGCAATCTGTACAGATCTGCAATTCAATTGTTAGACTGATATTTGACAGTGTGTTACCTCCCCTTACTAACAAGACATGATTTTGCAAACCATTATAAAAATGTAAGCCATATTCTAAAAGATAGAGCCAACACAGTCCTTCTTGTTGAAATTCTGTAGATCGAAAATCCTGGCTTGGATACCTCTGAGTATGCAGGGCGATTGAAAAAGCGAGTAAAATTAAGATATATGTTTACACAATTTATTTCATCAGCAACTTAATGGACAATATGAACACTAAATAACTAAATGCACCAGTGGATAACATTAATATGATAAATTTAATAAAATCGCAACATACACTTCTTTTGGTGGAGAGAAAATATCACAGATATGTTACTTGTAGTTGTAAATTCAAAGCACTGGAATGTAATTAAAATGTCACCTTAGCTTCCCATCCTCCTTGTTACATCATTTAAACCATAACTAATATAGCACATCGGTACCTTTACAGATCTTACAAAGCTTATATTAATTATTATTCTATTGACTACATATATAAACAGAATTTATGCACTACATACAAATTCACACGTACACGAATGCAAACTTTGGGTTCGTCTCAAAAGTGTTAACACATACTTAAGTGTATGGCCAATTTTCTGTGTATTTTATGCGTTCCACTAGTGATAAAATAAGCGAAGAACTATATAATCACAGTTTTTACAAATAACCAGTATCTTGTAATCTAATCATATTACAGTTCTTCACTCATTTTATTACTAACATGTGTTTTAATTTTGATAAAGTCCCCGAGTACGCTTCCATCTTCATCCATGTTGGAGATGTCTATTGAGCTCTGGGCTCAATACTTTAAGAACTACATGTATATAAGTACGCTGAACCAAGAACTAAAACAAACAAATCACATCACTAAACTTTCCTCGATAAAACAAGATTACGCCATCAATAATAGATTTAATCAGTCAAATTAAAGAATTTTTGTCTCTCTGTTTCTCTTCTTTACTTTCGATTGATATATTTGATAACTTATAGGGAAGCTTCACATGTAAATACTAACAAAATCTTCAATTTTTATGTTTGTATGAAATTATGCTTTTCCATCTCAAAATACAGTAGCAACAACTATTACAGGAACAGATAGATATAGATACCTTCGAGATAACTTCAATGGTATGATATCTGAAATGCATTAAATTAAATGTTTAGGAAAAATATTTGATTTTCAATTATATTGAAAACATTTTCATAAATAAGTAGAAAATACATTTATACAAGTACATAAAATGTCTTTTATGTTTGTTATTATTTTCAAAAATACAACTTAAAGTCAAACTTCAGCCTTAAATATACATCCATAAAAATTAAAGCTATCTGCTCTTGCGGGTAGGTATTCATTGCGAGCATAACATCATACTTTTCCAGAGTAAATTTTGCAAGTTTCGTTCACAAAATACTGTTGTCATAATGGATACCTACTCGCAAGGGAGGTAACTCTGCAATATGCAAAGACGGGAGTACCAGTAGATATTACGGATTAGAGTAAACTGTATGTAAATAGACACCACATTATACCTATATCGCGACACACTCCTGATTGATCTTTATGTTACGTATCTATATGTCCGATATCACAGCTTTTTGGAGTGTGTAGCAACAAGAATCAAGAACATCATCAAATGTTTGTTGTCACAATATTACTATTTTTGTTTCAGTTATGTACGTTATTCTCTCATACCTACAGGAGTAATACTTGTTTATCTCATGTAATAATCATGTTGTCTGAGGCTGTATTACATCGCTACCCATGAAATACAATTTTATGATTAGTCTCTGTGTTTACAAAATTACTATTTTTCTGTTTAATTCTAACGTCTGATCATTTTCATAAAAAAGACAGGGTTTTACTTCAAAGGAGGCAAATAGAAAAATTTACATTAAAACTATTGCCATATTTTCATGTATGGGTTTTTGACTTTTAGTCACTGATTTCTTAGAACTTATTATAGTAGAATTTTCAAAATGGTGGAATATCTTGATTATGTAAATGTCAAGGTATGAGAGAAAACAACTCTTTCATATGTGGATATGAAGTATAGGGTTAATCTACCCTGGGGATCACAGAATATTATAAAATTCTTGGCAAGCCTCAGGTTTTATGTGAGCCTTGGGTTGAATATCCCTATCCTTCATATCCACATATTTAAAAAAGTCTAATAATATCAATATGCAGATATTTGGAGTATTTTTTGAATGTTTTGAGAACATCACCACAACTTGCTATCTTCAGAACACTGTGATTCTATCTCTGCGTGTCGAGAAGAGGTCGTCATCCAAGGTCAGCAGAACCTAACATAAACAAAGCCACAGTTCTATCATCATTAATTACCGGTAACTCAAGCATTTACACTAGATACTATTTATAAACTTCTTGATTTTTTTATTTTTTTTTTTTGATAAAAAAACTTTCAGGGGAAAATGGGAAATATGTTCTTTCAAAATATCTTTCATTCTACTGTATAGCCTGTCGTTTTTGCCTGTCAATATTTTTGCGATTTAAACCAAAAACTAGTAAAATTGAATTTCAGCGAGGTCAAATTAAACTTTGCGTTTGGCTTCAATTGTATAAATATAATTCAACCATTTCTAATATTTCACTGATCAAAATTTTGTTTTCACATCAATGACCTGCGAAATCGTAAAAATATCTGCACATTAATGGCTATACAGTATGGTCTAGATGTGCCATGCTTTAGTTGATTGTAAAGTAAAGGTAACAATGAATATAAAAACAGACCTGGTGATCAACAGAATTAAATATACCCAAACAAGGATTCAGTCCTGTATGAAATATTAAGGTGATGAACAACTGGTCTGGATCACTTACCAAAAATGACATGAACATGGCAATGGCGGACAGGAAGTGCCAGACGTCGTGAGCATCGTAGAAATCCAGTAACATACAGCCTTTGTTACCCTCCCTGGACTGCGACGGAGTCAGCTACACAAATACAACACACATTGGGGATTATGTTGTATAGGGCAGGGCAGTAATGGTGGCACCTCAGCAAAGTGTGAAGAACATTTTCAAGACAAATTGTTAAAACTACACAGGCAATATGTCTTCAGGTAAATTCAGGTCAATTTCAGGTGAAATTTTTCAGGTCAAATTTACCTAAAGAGCAAAAAAGTCATTTCAGGTAAAAATCTTGACCTGAAATTGACCTAAATTTCACATGAAGAATTTTTCAGGTCAATTTCACCTGAAATTGACCTAAGGTGAAATTGACCTAAGGTGAAATTGACCTAAAATTGACCTGAATTCAGGTGAAGAATTTGACCTGTATTCACATGAAGATTTGTTAAGGTCAATTTCAGGTGAAATTAAGTTTAGTCTTTATCCATAGATTTGCTTGTTTTCCCTGAATACAGAGGCTGAATATTTTTTCTCAAAAACGATCTTCTCAGTTTGTTCAGATTCCTTTATAGCATCGAAAAGGTACATTGGTACCAATTGAAATACTTTCATGTGTGCCATATTTGTGATCTAATTTACAGCAACCCCTTGCATTCCAATGTCAAAAACAACCCAATGTTCATGCTTTTGTAAAGTAAAAATTTACCAATCAAATGGTGAAAGTATTTCTGTAGAGACTAGGAAGCATAATACCATGATTAAATAATATCTTATAAATATTTTAATATGATTTAAACCTGCTGCACTTTTTTTCTGAAACCATACAATTTTTTTCTCATATTTTACTAAAATTGACAGGCACCTAAGTAGTGAACACTTTAACAGATCCTATTGGTCGCCATGATACTACATGAAATAAGTACCGGTAAACAAACTTTTGATTAACATATTCCAACTGCATCCAAAAGAATTGATTTATCGGCATACAAACTATAGACTTAATTAATAGAGGCTAAAGGTTACATATCAGAACAAATTGGACACTCACCTGCCAAGAAGTAAGGTGGGCAAAGAAGAAGTAGAGAGCCATGCCCCAAAATACTGCTGCTGTTATAATACACATGACAGCTATAGGATGGATCTTCTCCTTATATCTCAGCTAAAACATAAAGGTTTTACAAGGTGAGCACAGCTAAAATATATAATGACAATCCGAAAGCACAGCCAGGCAGTTACTAGCCCAGGACCATCTTTTGTTTTGATTCTGGCCAAATTGAAGACGCTAAGATAGGGTTAAGGAAAATCTTCCCATTTTTAAAAATGAATTATCACTGTCACATAATGAAGAACATTTTGTTTTATTTTTCCACAACAAAACCTTATCTAATATATGAAATCCTGTTGGACATTATGTATGATAATTACTGATAAAGTTTTGAACTCTCAAATGTACTTATTATCATTGACAACATATATGTGTAGTATGTCTTATGATATGTCCATAGAGTCTATTAGACTTATAAGTCCACAATTTTTCATTTAAGTTTTCAATTAAATTCAACCAAATATTTATGAAGAACCTACCTTCATTATAATGTAGAAAAGACAATATAGAAGTAAATTCCCTATAAATATCCCTAACAGGTAGCTGGCAAAATCTGACGGCCACGTCACAGCTCCATAGATAGCACTGCAAGAAAAGCATTGGTTAGATCAATCTGTTACTTTAATTATATTGTTTACATCTGATATTTTAACCTGTGTCCTTCTGCTACTTTATTCATATTGTTCACATTTGACCTTTGACCTTCTGCTACTTTAATTATCTTGTTGACCTTTGACCTCTGCCCTTCTGCTATTTAAATTATATTATTTAAATTTGACATTTTGATCTCTGACCTTCAACTACTATAAATATATTGTTTACCTTTTTCTAACGTTAAGTACTTACAAACTCCAATTCAGTACATTTCCAATAAAGAGTATTAGCAGTCTATCCTGAAACACATTACATACATCAATTAACAGGTACCTTTCATATGCATATATGAAAACAAAAACTTAAACTCTTATCATACTAATGTCTCGTAATACATAGCAGAGAAGTTGATTGACCTTATTTGCCTCATGCACTGAAACTTCAATATGAGTTAGTAAATACTTCGACATTTCTAATTTCAGATTTAATCTTTCCCCTCCCCCTCCATTTTTAGTTACCTGAGTTCTTCCTTGAACCAAAAACTATCATTAACTAGAACTGTAATTATTTGTGTACCTTTACTTTTTCTATGACAATTAACAAAGCACATGAAGTTTTCATAGACCTGGAAATGTATTAACCTAAAGAGTGTTACCATAAACAGGATAATGATTCTAGTCTACCAGTGATACAATTGTGTGGGTATACTGACCTTATACATTGGAGTTGTACAGTGGCCACATTCATACCGGATAGATAAGTACACCTTTGTAACAATGCCCGTATCTGTAAAACATAACACACAAACCTGTGATTTTCATTTAAACACAACTCCAATTCCAACCCCCAAAAATTAATCAATTCAAAATTCTCAATCTGATGAGTAAGTCTTAGAATATATAACATTTATGTGTCATTGTCAATATCCCCAACATTATATTTACTCTGATTAAATTAAGGTTAATTATTTAAAGATGCTCCACCGCTGACAAGTAGTATTTTTTCACGATCAAAAATAGGAGCAGACGATTTAGTATTTTTCTTCAGTAACAAAAGTTACTTACTTTACACCATCACAATCATTGGAAATTATTATTTTTGTGTGTTAAATAGACACATATATACCTGATTAAACACCAATTGTTGTTCAAGTGATGAAAATAATTTATGCTCTGTCGGCTGTGGAGCATCTTGAAAGTGACCCATGTAATTTAATATGTTATTATGAGGTTTATATATTTACTTCGTTTAAAGAGACCCATGTAGATTAATATGTAATTATGAGGTTTATGTATTTAATTAATTACTTAGTTTGAAGCGGCCCATGTAGTATATATAGACACTGAGTAGTAGTGAAGCCAGCATGTCCACCAGAGCAAACAGGATCCAGAAAATGCTTGTACCATATACCTGTAAGTAAAGAAAAGCAAAAGTTGGAAGTGGTTGGTATCACTGTGACCCGTCAGCAACTGTCAACTTAAGTCAACTTTGACTATGATGAACGCAATGATGAATAGTGATACTCATACTAATATAGGCAATGCCTGTTGTTTAATCCTTTTTCGTTATTCGAAATAAAATTTGTTGAAATGAAATGAATAGTGATACTCACAACACTTACAACGGCTATTAATATGACGAATGCCATGACAAATAGTGGTACTCACCACACTAACAACAGCTATGAATATGACGAATAGTGGTACTCACCACACTAACAACAGCTATGAATATGACGAATAGAGGTACTCACCACACCAACAACGGCTATGAATATGACGAACGCCATGACGAGATAGGAGGTGTGAGCCTTAGCACTGATGTCCGGGTGTCTACTCTGGTAGATCCGCAGCACACACAGACAGGCAATGATGTACATAAAGGAAGTATCTACAAAGTACAAAAGATTCATTGAATGCCGTTTTACAAATGTTACAGTTTGTATATTAATTCATATTTGTGCAAAATCTATTACAAAGTTGGTATGTTTAACTACAAATGCATTAGCGTCACACTACTCAATTACAATTACCTTCAAAAAGTGTTGCAATTTGGTTAGCATCACATTATACATGTAATTTATATTTTTTGCTAGATATATTACCTTAAAATACAAGTTATGTATTGATACAAGACAGAACTAACTCCTGGTCACCAATCCACCTAATTTGTCAGTATATATATCCAGAAATTTTGTTCCTTAAAATCCCTAATGTTGACAGTAGAACTCACCAAACTGGAAGTTGGAATAGTTTGGACAGACATGATAACAGGCACTCATAACGCCTTCCATACACAGGGCCAGCCCCATCGCGTACAGTAAACCATTGTGTTGTGGAAGGCCGTATTTCTGTACAGAAAATCATATTACAACTCCATATTTATCAAACAAGGTAGTAAAATGTAACCCAGGTATAGATTTGTACTGGAGCGGAGACCAGTAGAGACAGATGCACCAATAGAAATAAATGTAGTAGTTCTACTTTACCTGCCATACAAACTTACAGGTGTAGGTGAAATCCAGTCACAATCTTTGTTGTATGCATTGTGGATAAACTACTGTACATCAAGCCATCACAGTGATGGACAAGATCAAATCATCAAATTTTTTCATGGTGATTCTGTGACAGTTTGTTTTCCTTTCTTTTCTGCCTTGTTATATATACCATTTTTGTATAAAAGTGCACTGTTTCTACTTTTTACACATACATGTAATATCCTACTTTCCTACAACTAACAATTTAGTTTTCTCCATTCTTAGCCATACCTTTTAATCCTTCATGGGAAACATTTATGATATTAATTTTGTTTGTCTATCCTGGAAATTTATCTCTCATGGAAAATATACATTTTTTTTTAATATTGACATTTTAATCTGGTTTTGCAATTAACCCACCATGCCCCCTCCAGTCACATCCTATTTCAAAAAGCTATCAATTAGTTTTAATTATAATACATGTATATGGCAACTACAACCATGCTCTGTTAGTTAAATGTGAGTAGAACTGTTGAACTATAATATTCTGAATAATCAAGTTTAGTTATATCATATAAGCCTGGACTACAATCTAAGCCTGGACTACAAACTAAACAGAATATAATCTTACAAGGGGACAACTGAGGCAGAACTAATAGATCACGATGTGAGCTTCAGATGATGGGTAAATTTTTGAGATAAAACACTTACTGTTTCTACCATAGGGTTTCTCTGTACAGCTTTTTTATAAACCAAATCTCTGAAAATATAGAAAACTGGTTAGACCTTAAGACGTAAACAAACCAAAATTTGATAAATAAAATGGATGCTTATTTTTCTGTCCACAGAGAAAGATATAAATATCGTCATAATAATTAAGTAAGACCTAAATATATACATTGTGTAATTAAAATTAAATCTATGATGAGTGAAAATTACTGTTTAAAGATGTTTAGTGATTAATCATGTATATATATGTCTAATCAACAACAACAAAAATATATAAAATGATTTATTTTGCCTATGGTGCAAGCGAAATCAGTATTTCATTTCATATATGATATAGTGCCACTGAATTTTTTCGGGGTTGCAATTAATTATTTTTTATATTTTTAACTTGAAGTAAAACTAGAAGCTCAAACTTTTCAATGGTGGCAATGGTGTAAACTAAGTAACTTTAGTAACTGAAGAAAATACTAAATCGTCTGTTCCTGTTTTTAATAGTGAAAAAATACTTTCTGTCAGCGGTGGAGCATCTTTAAAGCTTCGTCTATCATTGTTTTAAAATCAGAAGGGGAGATAATACTGCGTGAAAGATTGAGTGTGACTATTGGGGTGCAGAGAAATACGACAGAACAATCATGCAATGTTTTAGAAAGTATTGTCAGGGATTAATGGATTACTATATTGTGTTTTTGTGTTTCTTTAACATGCTGACAATCAAATGTCAATAAACCAGAGAGATATCTAAAACATAAAGTTTAATAAGTCTTGCTCACCTCCTCCAGACGAGTAATAGGAACAGTGAGCCCAGCATGATATAGCCAATGTTACTAAATACATTATTAAAGGCACTGAGAACCCCAAGGGGACGTGAGCAGTCAAAGTTGTAATAGCAGATATCCTGGTTACCGGTTTCATGTAAAACCTGAAACACAGATTATACATATTGGTATTTTCACCTAATATCATCTATATGATAATACATAGATCAGAATTTATTTCAATTTGATCGCTTAGAAAAGGAATAATTTTGCAGTAGCTGGTGGCTACCACATCAGTAAAGACCAATTTGTTTCTCAACGGAAAGTACAATCTACAGGTAGACAGCATAGAATAGAATGTCATCAAATGAGACAAAGCATTCTCTAACAAAGGTTTGAAACATATGCTGTGTATATAAAGACCTGTTTTTACTACATTTTTTACTTTTAATTACCTAAATGATTAAAGTCTCTGCGACCAATTTTCTTTTTTCAGAAAAACATGAAATGTTAGCATTGTTACTTACTTTTTGGTATGTCATAACAAGTTGTAGAACAGGAAGACCGTAGAAAATAGATATAGCTACAAGGTTTCTGAAAAACATAAAATAAAAATATACAAAATGTATTGACAAGCATTTCCATAGCATTGAGCTTTCAGTCAATACTAAAACACAAGACAACACAGGAAAACAAACGAAATAGAATAAGGTTAAGGTTTCTTTAAAGATACACAACGTACAAAATGCTTGGCCATATGTGAGAGGAGACTCTTGATCATGACTTATGTAATTAAGCCTAAATAAACACCATTACTATCATCAATAATGTAAATTGCATAAAAGATATTATTAAAGTATTATGAAAAACCTTACCGACAAAAGAGTTTGTAGTTTTTTTCCTGTCGCTTCTTTGGTTTTAAAGCCAAATCACAAACAAATAATGCCGTCTGCAAGAGGAAAGTACACCATATGCATCTTATATTTTATCACAGCAGCAGATTAATTCTATTATTTTTAAGTTGTCTTGGTAAGCATTGTATATTTCCACATTTAAGGAGTCAATATTCAACCCAAATTCAATTCATTAATTTTGTATATTTAATATTCATTATTATTATAGTTCTCTACCAAAGGAAAAGAAAATTAATTGGAAACATTTTGACTTTTGTTTGATAAATCTATCTGCATGCTTTTATGTCAGCAAGTTCTAATCATTATATCATTGTGATGTAATAATACCCAATCATAAAATGGTGTATTCATACCAAAACAGACTGTTCTACCATTTTGGAAGTATTCTGATACAAACATAACTTACTTTGGTGCAGATCATACGTTACTTACCTTAGTACAGGTCATACATAACTAACCTTGGTACGGATAACATTCTTTTCACTGGTGGAATCATCCAGGAAGTCAACATCTTCCTCAGACGGAGTCCTATGGTAAGGCGGAACTCCTCCAGATCCAGGCACTCTGTACATTTCTCTGTTCCTTTGAGCACTGCTATCCTCTGTAACACACAAGACGATAAATATCACTTTATTACTTTCTGACTTAGTTATAAGTGGTTTTGATGATTATTATAAGTGACTGGAACTGTCTTCCAGGAGGCCACCCTATACCCCACCCAACCCCCTCCCGCTGCCTCCTTTTCTAATAAAGGGATATCACTCTAAAACATGCCACAAAGTTTTATTATTTTTTATCAAAATGCTTAAAGGCCCAATATCCGCATCTTTCTTATTTTTTTCATGATTTAGAAGAATGTTGAAAAAAAATCCTGTTGTAAATCATGCAGAGACAGGACTAAATCGAAGTCAAGATGAGCGATTATGATTCGGAATACTTTGATAAAAATCAAATAAATATTAAACATCGCTAGGTGGGTCCCACTTAGTCAAACAAGCCAAAGTTAGCCGACATTGTAACGTCGTTGTCGAGAACGTCATGTGACTACCATTACTACGTAACGTCTGTCCGAACTCTTCCGAAAACGGGTCATGAACTTTCCGACTTCCGTTCGGTAATAATCGTAACTTCTATGGCGACCAGTTTAAAATGAAGCCATGTTTACATGTATCGACTTTCAGCAACTGCTGTACTAAAGTTATTAAAAAACAATTACATATATTTTTTAATATATCTTAATTTCAACTACATCTACAAATACTAACAATATCGGAGTCAAATTTAACTTGATTTTTTGTTGATAGTTACGTATAGTGTGGCTTTAAGTAATTTAGGAGGAGTACTCAGTCAACTATTTTATAATAAAGGGGCATAACTCTAAAGAAGGTGAAGGTATCGTGTTATATATGATATAAATGACATATAAGAATGGACAGATGGAAGGACGATGAACCATGGATGAAAGACCATTTGAATAGCCCATGTCGGTTCACATATTTTAACTGGTGATAATGAACAGCTATTACGAATGCACTGACCTGAATCTTGATCTGGGTCTATAGTACCATAACCATGGATACTGGGCTGATCACTTCCTGCCAGAGGATTTGTCTCTTCAGTATCTGCAAGGTCAAGGTTACAATAGGCCAGGTGGAAAGGTTATACATCAATATTACAAGTAAATGTTTATAATCCACAGATGAAGTGGGTGTAAAACGTCTAATTCACTTGGCTATACTGATGCAGAAGAGGAAGGCTAAAGTAGAATGTCAAACACCTTAAAGTGTACACGGAATGGTTTGGTATATAAGGCTTGCTAAATGTGTCATTGTATAAAATTTAGAATGGAGAAAGTACGAGTTTCATAGCGAATACGGTATTAGAGATAATGCGACTTTTCTCTAGAACACACCTGAAGCCCCAAGCCATTGACCCCGATTCGGGACCCCTGACCTGTGACGTCACGAGGACAACGGGACCTACTTTACTCGCATAAGATAGAGTGGCAATTTTCTGTGTCTGCCATCTAATATAAACTATATGTTTGTATATATCGATTTTTACAGACACAAGTACCTGTGTACATGTCCGATACCTATTTAATAGTATCCTCAATCACAGATATAAGTTTGTAATACGCTTGAAAAAAGGGATTTATACCATGCATATATCGATGTACCTGTCGTAGATAAATGAACATTTCCGCGCGATTTCTGCACAATTATACACAATATAATGTGTATAAAAATCCACGTACGTTGTAAATCTATGGTATTTGGAACCACATATACATGAATATTATGTAAAGGATTCTGGACTATGTTATCCAAAACCCGACTCGGGTCATTGTACTGGTCAAACCCGCTTTACATATTTCGGACTTTTTCATATAACCAACCCATACGAATTAAGTTATGATTATAAACAGAATTTTTTGCATATATGTAAATGCATCTATTAGTTGCGTTATATCTGAAATCGATCCATTATTTTTTTATATTTTTTTACGAAATACATTCAGCTTTCATATAACACAATACATCCGACGACTTGTTGATATTTCGCAAAAGTTCATTTATTAGTGTCTTTAATTGAAAAAATAAATCATGCACGAGTCAGACGAAAAAAAGACTGAAGATGTCTATGTCTAATCCAAGTTGCAGATATCAAGTACAGAACTGTACTTCCGAATAGCCAATGTCGTGCTGCGTTTATCTCTTTACCTGTATACTGCAGTAACTAAAACGCGTGGTCAACCGAGACTAATGAGGGGGCTAATAACCAGATTACGTAAGAAAGGTGTTTAGTGACCCGGCACGCTTCGTTGATTAGCTCACGTCAGGTGTCAAAAGTAAGATCACAAGTAAGTTAGCGATGGACCATCATTTGATTGTTGTATAATGTCATTTGTTTACACTTATAAATCCTTGGTTTACAGTAAAATATACCATTCGAACATATAACAAGTGTATAAATCACTAGATGTATACATAATTGTATATTTCAGAATGACCAATGTATACATTTGTCTCGTATATATATTTCTAGTTATATGTATATGTATTTTTATAACAGAAACTATAAAATTATTTACAAATGGCATGTCGAGAAAGAACAATGCAAATAAGATGCACAATGTCAGAATTTTGATATTTCTGGTAGATGCTAGATTTTGGATATCCAATTCTTTGTGAATTTTGGTCAATATCAATCACTATATAATACTAATAATGATAATCTCTATGACCAATAAATGTACTGTTGAATATTGTTAAAATAACACATGTTCTCATACATGCACATGTAGCTATAAAAGGAAGATAGACTCGTTACAGTTATAAATGAATTATGTATTTTAAATTCAATTTCTCAAGTGGTTTATTTTTTTTTTATTTACTCCCCACTCCCAATTTATGTCTATGATATTTACATGTATTGAACTAAGAAATACATTTAACACCTTTTATTTTCGTTATGCTGATTCTTGAAATCCATAGGCCAAGTGAATTTTTATTTATACAGAAACATATTCAAATGGATAATTACATGACCATCATTTTTCGAATTCGTCTCTTTTTATATGACATTATGAAAATTGAATATTCCCCAGGTTTGTAGTAAGCTGTTAAAGCAGAGATAAGATCTCTACTTAAAAGTTTTTACACAAGGTACACCTGGCTTATACCAGAAACAACAATAACTTATTATATCCGCTAATCTACTTGTGTATTTAGCATGATTTCAGTTGCAATATTTCCTATTTTATATATAATTAAATCCTCACCATAACTGTATACTGTATATATATCTGTAAAATTCTCGTAACCCCATTTTAGGAATACATATATGTCCACCTTTGTGCTATAACCCCACTACCAAACACCTCACTGCCGTTGTCCTTGTGACGTCACATCTGCTTATTCCCCAAATCAGCATGAGCGGCCGATTCCCTGATTAGCAGCTGATATACAGGTAAAAATCGAGCACTTCAGAGGGCGGTATCTCGGTACTGAAGCGGCCGATTTTGATGCGGTTTTCAACATTCTTGTCAGGAGATCAAACAGAATAACATATCTAAATATCATTTTCCATTCCATGTACACTTTAACCACCTTGCCGTGTCAGTCCCAAATTTGATTTGAACAAGATATGAACACTTTGCTGGCAATGCAATCCATGTATTATGTTAGGTGACTAAAATATCTAGTACCAATAATGAGGAATACAATAATAAAAACAGTTACCTTCCTCGAGTACAAATTCCCATACACCCCAATTTTTCCGACTGAAAAAAATCAATCAGATCAAATAGTAATAGCTATTAAATGTGACATATTCAAGCAATTTAAATTGGAAAGTTACATTTAAATATACTTGATGACTCCATTTATATATATTATGCCACTTTTCAATGCATACAACATATAGATCCGGTTAAAATTGAGGTGCAATTTTTTTTTAACTTCAAACTTGCAAAAAACAACATTACAATATAAAGTTAGAATTTGTGTGATACCCTTATTTTATTTCTAGATTGCTTATTAAGAAGGACGTGATATCCCCAGACCTACCAGCCATGATACAAGACTCCGACCAGGAAAGCAACAACATAAAACCCGACAAATACACCTACTGCCGCTGAAATTCCAACATAGTACTTCTTCGCTGTAAATAAAAATATCAATGACTTGCAGAGAACATTGGATCCACATTTACTTAAAGGTAAACGAAAGGGCTTTTATTTTCTAAATGCTATGTGTGCATATGCTGTGTGGAAGCATGACAGTCAATTGGCAAATTGGCAACATGCTACATTCATGCTTTAAAGACTCAGCATATGCTGCAAATGCAGTACATGCTTCAAATTGACAAGTGAATGTAAAACAAATTTGCTTATTTTGTGGTCAAATATGTCACAAACGTTATTATCTTACCATTGAAACTACACTTATTATCACTTTTAAGTAAGATTAGATCAATAAATTAAATGTTAATTTCAATAACGTGAGTCATACTGGGTAGTAGTAATATAATAACTACAGTAAATCTTCAGTTAGTTCGAACAAAATTAAATTAATATTGATGAACCAGTTCGAATTATCCGAAATTAAGCTTCAGGAAAAAATCGCGAGTTCGAACTATTGGAGTTGAAATCGGTAAAAATCAGTTTTGAGTAGCGATGTACCGGGCATAAGCAATGTAAGGCAGAAAATCTATAGGAAAGGTAGTTAGTTTCCTGAAGATAATATATTCAACCATTTTCTCGTAAACATGAGCATTTAATTTGTGAATTTATAATTAATTGCGTAGCAGAAGCCGCATGCATGCCTGCATGTGGGCAAGGCCCCAAACAGCACCGTTCACGATCGCAGCCTAGAATTTACATCGACGTCCGTTAATTGAGATAGAAACTTTATTTTAACTACAGAAAATCTAGTTAGATCTTTGTTATATTTTGTAATAAATGTAAATCTATTTATTTACTTTTTTAGTTAAAGGAAGTCCGGTTGCATTTACGAAACTGTTGTTGAAAATATTTGTTTACATTCAGTTCGTAAAATTAGGTCACAATCGCACTGTGACTGTCAGAATGTCCAAAACTCGATTGCATATTGTCTGCTGCTAAAATTACGTAACAAGTTTTAACCTGATTAAAAGCTACATATCTATTGTTTAATTACCCAACACGTGGATTCTTTTTTGCTGGAGCTTACTAAGTAATATGTAACCACTTGCTGTGACCCGGCTGCTGGCTTTTGATGCTCGCTGTGACACCTCGTAACTGGTCTGTCCAAGCCAGCATGAGGCACATGTTTACAGGTAATTTATCACCTTGATCGGCTGATAAAGTTAGACTGAATGCATATTTTAATGTTGACTTAAACTGATATCTGTATCTACCGGTAGATTGGACTTAACAAACATTGGTGATTTCTTCCACGTGTTTCCATCAGGTACAGCAAATTTAAATATACATTGTCGGGGCCTATGTATTTATGACTTAAGATGTTCATTACTTATCTGTCGTATGGTCATTATAATGATCATTTATACAATCATTATTCCAAACATCAAAACTGTTGCAATATGCAAAATATATCTCCATTTTTGGGGACCCAATTCGGTGATTTGCCAACAAAAATCTTACTTTTATGTTCATAATTTGATGCGTTCGAACTATCCGAAATAGGATTGATTATAAAAAGTCAGTGTTTGAACTATCAATAGCTAAAAAATTACCGTTTTTCTGGAAAAAATTGTGTGTTCTAACTATCCAGCGGTTCGAATTAACCGGAGGTTTACTGTACATGTATGCTATACGGCAAAATAGTGACCTAAATCTTCATTCTTAACATTTGGGAATACACTGTATTGCATTTCATTGTTCTTTATCATAGGCCATGAATACAAATGTTCTGATATTAAAATTGGTATTTATAAACTTTACATTTCTGTTTCGGACCATTTAACATTGGTAAACATTTGTGATGTTATTTGGCCCTAGAGGAGTGCCGTACCACTGATTGTTCCATACACCTGTAACGTTATCTGTTTCCTGCGGGTGTACCCGGGCTGCTGTATGGTCTCTATACCATTACAGTCAAAGTCGGACGGCTTCAGCACAGTCACAATGTAGAAAGACTTCTGACCATATTGAGATTTCTGTAAAGAAAACAAGATATCCCAGAGGGATCTTGGCGCCCAGCAAAGAATGATCTATATCGGACAAAGGAAAGATGGATCTTTTCTCTTCTTTTTCAACTTTTTCAAACATACTACATAAAAAATTTGAGACAGATCGCTTCAGTACCTTTTGAGAAATAGCGGTAACAAACTTCAACTATCAAAATCCAAGATGACTCCTTGGCGGCCATCTTGTTGATCAATCGGTCCCAAATCACAATATGCACAACTAGGGCCCTAGGGGAACCTACATATGAAATTGGAGACAGATCCATTCAGTACTTTCTGAGAAATAGCGATAACAAACTTTGAATAACAAAATCCAAGATGGCTGCCTGGCGGCCATCTTGTGGATGGATCGGTCCCAAATCACAATATGCACAACCAGGGCCCTATGGGAACCTACATATGAATTTTGAGACTGATCCCTTCAGTACTTTCTGAGAAATAGCGATAACAAACTTTGAATAACAAAATCCAAGATGGCTGCCTGGCGGCCATCTTGTTGACTGATCGGTCCCAAAATGCAATATGCACAACAAGGTCCCTAGGGGAACCTACATATGAAATTTGAGACAGATCCCTTCAGTACTATCTGAGAAAATAGCGATAACAAACTTTAACTATCAAAATCAAGATGGCGGCCTGGCAGCCATCTTGTTCAACGATTGGTCCAAAAATGTAATATGCACAACTAGGGCCCTAGGGGAACCTACATATTAAATTTGAGAAAGATCCCTTCAGCACTTTTTGAGAAATAGGGATATCAAACCTTAACTATCAAAATCCAAGATAGCCGCCTGGCGGCCATCTTGTTTTTCCTATCAGCCTCAAATTCTGTATGGCACAACTAGGGACCAAGGGTAACCTCCATGTGAAGTTTGAACAAAATCCCTTCAGTAGTTCTCAAGAAATATTGATAACAAACTTCAACTTCCAAAATCAAAGATGGCTGCCTGGAGGCCATCTTGTTTTTCCAATCAGCCTCAAAATCTGTATGGCACAACTAGAGACCAAGGGTAACCTCCATGTGAAGTTTGAACAAAATCCCTGCAGTAGTTCTCAAGAAATATTGATAACAAACTTCAACTGCCAAAATCAAAGCTGGCTGCTTGGCGGTTTTTTCGATCAGCCACAAAATCTGTATTGCACAAATATGGACCAAGGGGACCCTCCATGTGAAGTTTGAACAAAATTCCTGCAGTAGTTTTTAAGAAATAGTGATAACAAGCATTGTTTATGGACGGACGACGGACGATGGACGACGGACGGCGGACGACGGACCACGGACCACGGACGCAGGGCGATTTAAATAGCCCACCATCTGATGATGGTGGGCTAAAAATGCATGACAAAAAAATATTAATATAATCTTTAGACATAGTATTTCACCCAAAGAACCAATTTAATATTCCTTTAAGTTCCCCTACTGAGACTTTAAGACATCATCTAACATGTTTGTGCAACTTGTACCATATAGCTGGATAGTGTCTTAGCAAAGGTATTTTCATACAGCTGATATTTTCATGATTTTCTGACACAAAGCAGCAAAATTTAGAGAAATGCTTGAATACCCAATAAATCATGATATCCAAATAGCCAGATTACTAATATGTACCAGTAAATCTGCTAAAAAATGATTTTTCCATTCTCACCTATAATCACACATGATCCAGGTAAAAATTTGGAAAAGGAAAGAAACAAAAAACAAAGGAAAGAAACAAAGAATAAAGGAGAGAAACAAAGAACAAAGGAGAGAAACAAAGAATAAAGGAGAGAAACAAAGAATAAAGGAGAGAAACAAAGAATAAAGGAGAGAGCAAAGAACAAAGGAGAGAAACAAAGAATAAAGGATAGAAACAAAGAATAAAGGAGAGAAACAAAGAATAAAGGAGAGAAACAAAAACAAATGAATAAACAAATAATTATCAAAGAGAGGGTTTGGTTTGGTTTGTTTAGTTTTACGTCCTATTAACAGCCAGGGTCATGTAAGGACGTGCCAGGTTTGTTGGTGGAGGAAAGCCGGAGTACCCGGAGAAAAACCACCAGCCATCGGTCAGTACCTGGCAACTGCCCCACATGGGATTCGAACCCGCATCCCAGAGGTGGAGGGCTTGTGGTAATATGTCGGGACATCTTAACCACTCAGCCACCGCAACACGCCATCACAGAAAACAAAGAATATCAAACTGGGTCTATCTTCTTCTTCAATTCAGCATTTAACACTTACCTCAGCAGTGATGGCTGCTTGTTTAGTCATTGTTTGATGGACACCAGAGAACTCCACATCTTGGTCAAGGTCAAACACAGGGCACTGCAGATAAAGGTCAAGGTTAATTATTCATTATCATAGAAACAGTAAATACCAAAGTTCAAACCATACCATTGAAACAAGAGGCCCAAGGGCATTAACAGGCATCTGATTACCTTAGCAACAATTGTATAGCAAATCAATAAGATATGATCATGGTCAAGTTCAAAATGTGTTTTCAAGATGGTGGCTGTTGTGGCCATCTTGGATTTCGGATTGACCCAAAAAATAACAACACTTTGTTAGGATCATTTCAGGCAAGTTTCAGCCAAATCCCATTGATAAGAAGTTCATTGAAAAGAAGTTCAAAATGTGTTTTAAGATGGCAGCAGTTGTGGTGATCTTACAATCTGGACCAACCTGAAAAAATAACAACCCTTAGTCGGGACAATGTCAGGATCATTTCAGGCAAGTTTCAGCTAAATCGCACTGGTAAAACTTGAGAAGAAGTGCAATAATGTCAAATGTTTACGCACAATGCACAGCGGACAATGACGGACGAAACATGATGACTATACGTCATCCTCACTATTCAAGTCAGATGACCTAAAAATACAGCTATGTAACTAGAATACAAGATTTGTACCTGCTGCCCTGATTGCAAGATCATAAAATGCAGCTGATATATCTCAACAGAATTATCTTCTATAATTGTTTCAGATTTTAATCCTTCAGTTAAGAAACATTGATGAAACTAGAGCTAGACCAGGTGTTCTGCTCATTATTAGCAGTAAGTATGAGTGAGGTTATATTATGAATATAAATAGAATCATTCGTCATCCCCTTGAAGGTGAAGCAGGGAAATCCCACCCTAGAGGAAAAGATTTATGAGTTATCACAGTATGGATATATCTCTGTTTGAGTAAGAGAATCTCAATAGAAGTGTGAATATTTCGGCCAGTTTCAAGAGAAAGAGATCTCTTACCTTCACCAGTGTGGATATCTTTGTCAAAGTTCAAAGAGAAAGTAAAAGTCTCACTACTATCACACTCTTTCAAAGCACATGTACATGTATACAGAGAAAGCTATTCCTGGAATGACCTAAGTAAGATACACAATAGAAAATCACACCAACCAAACCTTGGCAGAATAGTGACTAAATATCAGAGTTACCTACCTTGACGTCCTGTACTGAGAATATCATACAGAGGTCACTGTCAGATTTGGCCTGTACGATCACCGAGTCCACATTATCGGGAAATGTGTACATAAAATACTGGGGTTCTGATGGAGTTACATTCACATTCCTGATCTCATTTGTGCTGTTAATGAAGAATAGAAATTTTTAAAAGATAAAGAACTTCACAGAGCTGGTTTGGCATCTTTGTTGGTCCTGGACATATTTGTGAAAATTCAATATATGACTCAAAGTTTGCGTTTACACCGTCCCCATTCCCTTTTTTAGGATAGAAAATCAAAAGAATCCCACATTTTTAAATTCATTCCAATTACGTAAGGGACCCCATTATATCTGAGGAGAACTCTGGTCCACATTTATGGAACACCCAAAGCAAACCCTATAAATATATTTTACAATAAATGTGCCATAGACAACAGTTTCCTTGCATTAACTAAATTTTTTTTTCTGCTGCCATGTAACTTAAACACAACAATCTGTTCATATCAAGGGCGAGTAACTCTACACTTAAACACAACAATCTGTTCATATCAAGTGTAGATACCTCTATATCAAAACACTACAATCTGTTCATATCAAGGGTAGATAACTCTACACTAAACCACAACAATATGTTCATATCAAGGGTAGATAACTCTATACTAAAACACAACAATCTGTTCATATCAAATGTAGATAACTCTACACTAAAACACAACAATCTGTTCATATCAAGGGTAGATAACTCTACACTAAAACACAACAATCTGTTCATATGAAGTGTAGATAACTCTACACTAAAACACAACAATCTGTTCATATCAAGTGTACATAACTCTATACTAAAACACAACAATCTCTTCATATCGAGGGTAGATAACTCTACACTAAAACACAACAATCTGTTCATATCAAGTGTAGATAACTCTACACTAAAACACAACAATCATTTCATATCAATGTAAGATAACTTTACTTTACCTGATCTGAAAATCCCTCACAAAATCTGCCGATATTGTGAAAGTGGTGTTTTGTTGTGAAAAAGTTGACACATCCACGAAGACTGTCTGGTCTTTTGAAGAGGAATTTCTGTGGACAGCATCTACAGGACAGAGGTTCCGACTTACCATGTTGTACATGTAACTGTCAATAAAAAGCACATTTTCATCAAAAATAGGGATGAAGGTTTCAGCTGAATAATGCAGAATATTTCTTAAAACATTTTTACATATATGAATCAAGATTATTGACAAATTAGATTGTATAATATTATTTCAGCTTATATATAGAACACAAGGCCAGAACATATATACAAGAATTGTATACCGTGTATATATATAATTTGATACATTTTGATAATAAATAAATACATATATATATCTGTAAAAGAAAGGTGATAGCTGATAACAACTCACATATATTCTAAGTACATTGGCACACGCCAGGAAAGGATACCCTGCTGCTGCCGAACTACAAACAACACAGGACTATTGGTGTCAACTTGAGAGCTTGTTGGCAGGGATACTGTGATCCTAACGGCTGTTGTCTGTGAACAAAATCATCCAATCTTTCTGTTAATGTGGAGTTATCTTCTCCTGAGTAGCTACTGATTGTTACATCATCTGTTTTGGAGATAAACACTGGTGACACATTTTCAAAGTAAAACAATTATGTTTATAATGAACACACTTTCAACATATTCATGGTTATAACAGTACTTTAAATTCCCAAACAAGGTTTCTATATGATGTCTGTAATGTGTGTATAATAAACTATGTTTATGACAAAGTGATTTTTTCATTTTGTTTATACACACACAGAATAACACACACAAATTATTACATACAAACCAAAAATCAACCATATTCCAAATCACATAAGGATGCTCAGACATAACAAATATACAATTTTAGCATTAGGGATCAATATTGTAACACCATAGTAATATATTTGGATGTTCCTGAGGTCTATAGGAGATTGTCCCATGAGGCCGGAACAAGCTGTGCAATGGCCCCATAAATCCACAAAGTTGGTCCTATAAAGGGGACATATAAGGTCCACTTCAGCTTTTCTATACAAGATCTAAGTTTGACAACTCAAGACTAGAAATTGTAAAATGTTCTAAGGCTGAAAACATTGAGGGTGAGGATCGACTAGCTTGGTGAAGGAACATGATGATAAAAGTGAATATATGATAAATGGATTATTCAATCTTGTTATAATTGTACAGGTCATTTAAAGATGCTCCACTGCCGACAGCGCATAAATGATATTTATCATTTGAATAATAATTGGTGTTTAATCGTGTATATATATGCCTAATTAACGCAAAAAATAATATGAAATAATTAATTTCGCCTTTGGTACATGCGCAATCAATACTTCATTTCATATAGGATACAGTGCGACGGATTTTTTTTGGGATGCAATTAATTATTTTTCATATTTTTAACTTGATATAAAATTAGAAGCTCAAACTTTTCAATGGTGGTAATGGTGTAAGATAAGTAACTTTGCAACTGAAGAAAAATACTAAATCGTCTACTCCTGTTTTTGATAGTGAAAAATTACCATTTGTCAGCGGTGGAGCATCTTTAACAAAATTAGCCCTAATAAAAATATACACATAAATAGAGGCAACATTGTTTGGCGTATACATAGGGCAGGGATGTCACCTAAGTCAGCCACCACAACTTATCATCAAAGCCCTATCGAACATCAGTCAGATATTTTTCACTATCACTTCCTTTTTATGTTAACTTACATGATATTTCTTTCGTACATTTTATAAGTTATTCATAAATATCTAATAAAATTTTATTTTTTTATCTTTCAATATAAACAACCAACACTTAAATTGATTAGTTTTCACACCACATAAAAAATTGTGAAGGCAGAAAACCATGATTAATATACTGTAACCATGTAAAAAGTAAGTACCCAGTGGGTATGTATTACTGTTTTTCCTAAGATGCTTACTTAATTCTAATAATTTCCACACTGAAAGTTCTGTGGCCAAGTTTGACATACATGTACAAAATATGAAAACAAGGAAATATGGAATGAGCTTACAGAGTTCACCTACCATGAATGGACATAAACCTTAGAAATATTTGGGTGTCAAGACCCCAAAATGATGTGGGTAAAGTACAATTTACCGTTGATTCGTCACACCTTCCGGTGATTATGACATCATCATTTGATGTGTGTTTCTTGACGTCATAATCAACGGATGGTGGGACTAATCAATGGTAAATTGTACTGTACCCACCTCATTTTGGGATGTCGAAACCCTCGTATTGGATCTGATGTGAAATTGAAATACCTACAGGTTTAAGTGTGAATGTGTGTGTCATTTTTCATTTTGTTTGTGTTCAATGGATATTACATGTATAAATAGACATAGCAGGAATCAATACTTACATTGGAGATATCCTGGAAAATTTTAATGAAACATGCAAAACTAAATAAAAAACAGAAATGTGTGTCATAGGGGGTACAATAAAAACAAATAATTATATATCATGGTCAGCAAAAATGAATAATGAACATAAAAACATAATATGCATGCAGCAATGAATTATCATTGTGGGTCTAAAACACTGTTTTTATAATATCAAGTAACATATCATTTAAAATTACAACAGCAAATAGCTGTAAATCATTCAATATTATATGGTTAATTTGAAAGTAATCATTAGAAATAAAGAAGTTGTTTGTGAAAAAATCTGACGACTGGGCAATTTTATAAAAAGCAAGAAGCTCAATTAAAAAAAATGGTAAAGATGTTTTTGTTTGAAAGTCTTATCCCCAGCTGTGTATTTTTCTTTTCTACAACTGGTGCCTTAATTTGATTACATTGCATTACATGTACAATTGTATGTTAATTAGCACAATAATAATTTTATGTAGGTGAAAACAATGAAACGAAAATACTTGTAATCTTTGTTGTGATGATCTGATCACATGTTGTAAAAGAGAGAAAAGAATATCTTTATGGGAGAATGTATATGGGAGAAGCATATTAGGCTCACACAGGAAAATATTTTTCAGTATAAGGAAAATGTTTGATTTGACGGTGTACACTTAAATTTCTGGCAGGTAATTATTTGGCTATTTCTATAGTCCAAATTTTTGTGCATAGTCTTGCATGGAATTTCTGATACAATCATTCTGATCAATGAATTCAAAAACAATACTGAAAGTCGAATGTTTATTGAAATGTTATGTATACAATGTCATGTACATGTGCATATTGAATATTATTCATTTATCTACAAATTGCAATTTTTAGCTTTCTATATAAATGGCAGAGTGGTTAAAATTACAACATATTTATCTATATTTCTTTATTTGTTAATTCCATAAACTAATCTTAAAGTTGAAACCACAAATCCAACCATGGTGACTTTAATGTAAACAACTAGTCTAGACTACATTTTTATATTTGTGTTTGAGTGATCAGTTATCTGACTGTACATGGCGTATTTAAATGTGATTATACATGAAACAGGGAAAAAACTCATTGTTTAGATTATAAGGGCACAACCCTTCGTGCCCAATGGGCACGAAGTGCGAAGCACTACTAAGGAACAGATACATGAAAATATAAGAAAAAACGCAATCTTCAAAATTCAATCCTACACACTGACAGCTTTAGTTTGCGGCTGCCATTTTTTCATACACATTGGGAGGTTGTGCGTTGCTCCAGTACTGCTCTCCCCAGTAAATATATATTTAACTAATACAAATGCATAACAGGAGAAATAAAACATAATCTATTATTTTTTTAAATAATAATAATAACACTTTGAAAATTAAAAGCTATGGGATGCAAACAAAATATTCACCAAGGCGAAGATAGCACAAGGAATCATGATGTCACATAACTTCAACAAATGGCACGAAATCATAGGATTCGCATACACGGCACTCCAGGCCTTGAATGGACAAAGAGAAATCCGAATCTTTGAGTTAATTTCTTTGAGTTTATGCTAGACAATTATTACATCATATACTTCTATAGTTTAAAGTGTGTCCCTTTATTTCTAAATCATGTCTTCTACATGAAATAGAAAATAAAATAAACAACTACAGCTTCGCTCTTCCCATGCCGTGCAAGATTCATTTCAAAGTAAGAACCACAAAACTGATCACGGTGACATAATGTAAACAATTAATTTGTCTGAATGTACATGTACATGGTGTCTTAAATATGAATATACCGGAAACAGACAAAAATAATTGTTATGACTACCTGATTGATAATCTCCTGATATGTGTATTTAAAGATGACTTCTCTGTTTACATTGGTGATATCAGTATATGTGTGGCTGAAGTTTGCTGGGATTACTTCAGTCTTCTGATCAAAAAGTTTGTTTTCCAGCTCTCGGTTAAATGCACTCACTATATGGTAATTTGTATCAACTTTTCTGCTGCCATTGATATGACATAAAGATACCATCCAAAAGTAACAAATGCCGAAATAAAATTTGATGTATAACATTTTTGGAAATCAAGTCCTATTATAGCATCAACTTTCGTTTTCAGAGTCATGTGGATTCTGTTCGGTGCATTTCTAGACTTTTCTCTTGGATCTTGAATTCCGAATGCATATGCTCATATAACCGGAAGTTATTCTCTGGAAATCAGAGTCACTCTAATGATTGTTTGAAAATGAATTCTATAAAATTTTGTTGGGAATAGTTTGTTTTCGGGTAAGAAAATACTGATACTTTGTTGATCATACGATCGCATACTTACGGAATTGGTGCCAGTGGTTCCGTTTGAATGACTTTTAAATCGTAATAGTCAAGCGTCTGAAAAACACTGACTTTATTTACAAGCTAGAATGGCTTCCCTTTAAGTTAGGTCGTGTTGACGAAGTTTTAACAGGGAAAAAACATATTGATGGTAAGTTTGGTCAGATAAAGCATGCGCACAATAATAATAGGTTCATCTTTGTTTATTTTCAATTTGGCTATCAACATAATGATGATCCTAAGCAACCTACATTGTATGCTAGTTTAGTCGATTCCATCCCTGTGTTTGTGAAAACAAAGCGTTACAATCCAATGACCTCTCCCCTACCTTACCTTATGGTACCCAAACTATACATGAGAGTTTAAGCTAGCTATTATTTTCCATGTGTATTTTAGAGGCATTTAGCAGTGAAAAATTGGTGTCATATTTGTAAATGATTTTTTTTCATATTGAAAATGTATAACGGCTGTAAAAGGGTCTCTCTTAATAACGACAACAAAAGACAACACGTTAAATACGGGGAAAAGTTAGTGATAACACAGGATATGTTATTCAGTACATTAAGATAAACATTTCTACCAAGTTATGAAGATTGGTGCAAAAATGAAGTAATTATATGGATTTTAATATTTTGAAATCAGCCGCTGGTCAACGATAGATCAAGTGACAGAGTAATCCCTATTGAGATTCCTCCTCTAGACTCTTTTATATTCGGATGTCTGATAGATGTCTCTCGTCGGACGAGAGACATCTATCAGACGTCCGAATATAAAAGAGTCTAGAGGAGGTATCTCAATAGGGATTAGTGACAAAAGTATGCAATGACGGTATACCGACAACACCTCATAACATCGAAAATGTTTTAAAAACCTAACGACAGCAGAAGATATGTTTTTTGTCATACTAATATGAATTTAAGGCAAAGCCTCAGAAGAGTAAAAGATTATAACATCATTACTTTATATTGTCTATATTTTTGTACAAGATTAACAATGAAATATTTCACTGACATGTACATACTATTGATAGTTAGAAAGAATTCAAAATAATCCAAAAAGAATAGTTCAATATACTTCAATCTTGTTTTTATCAGATGCAAATACAATAAAAATACGCGCGAATCTGTGCAGTCATATTTGGCGTCAGGTTTTGTTACGTCACTGCTGACAGTGCCATGCGCTTGAGAACATACACAGTATATATTGGACCAGTACATTTATTGCGTTATTCTTGTATATGTGTACATTAAAACTACTTACAGTAATTTTAAAACGTATACTGATAACACATTTAGTTTAGAACAGAAATTTCAAATCCCGTTATGCTGATAACGAGAATTAAAACATGACTGCCTACATGGAGGTGCGATACTTTTCCTGTGGGACACAATTTCAAGGCCAAGGGGTGCTGGAATGTATTGGAATCCATATGCTCACACACGTGTTATGGTTAGTAGAGCTTCGCTCTACGCGGCCTTCGGCCGTGCAGAGAGCTGCGCTCTTATAATGCATCTATGTGCAAAATTTCATTAAGTTTGGGGTAAAAATGAAGACCTTATAGCTGTTTGAATGTTACAAGATCGGCGGCTGGTCAAGTTTATATCATGATAGTGTACCTGATTGGATATTTGCCCAAACCACAGGCCACAAACCTTTTTTCTTACATTTTAACCTTAACATCATATCATAAACATCAATCTGATACCTGATCGACCACAGCGTGTATCATAAGCGTCACATTAAAAGCAAATGCTTGGTGGCTTTTCACAGTTTTTCATGATTTAATTATGTTTTCAATGTTCAATAGGCCTATACTGTCTGGAAGTAGTCAAAAGTTTTCCATCACAATTACCACCATTTTCTTATATTATATTATGGTAATTGATATTTTTGATAATTATTTAACTATTACATCCATTTTAATTCAGGTTTTCTTCGTAATTCATTGTCAGGCAACAACATGGACCAGAACAATGAAGATACCCCGTTAAGTCCTGGACATATTGGAATGGAGCTCGTCAACTCGAGTCTGCCGGAGACAACACATATACATATAGAGCAGACTCGAGTGGTATCCAGTGCTAACAACCCTATAACACCTCGTATGCAAAATGTTGTCATCCACATGAGTGAAGCCGGAGACAGTCTTTTTGCACCTGATGGAAATGTGGTTTTTACGACTCAACAACATTTGGAGACAACAAATCCAAATGACCAATCACCACCTCCAATTTATGTGTCATCACTTAAACCAATGAACGAGAGCATCATTCAGAATGAAAATATAATTCAAAATGAAAATATCATTCAGAATGAAAACATGATTCAGATTGAGACTGTCACTGATACAGATCGTCTAGATTCCTCCACAAAACAGAGTGGCATGATGAGCTGCCTTGTGTGTAATGACAAAGGCTCAGGCTATCACTATTCTGTATTTTCATGCGAGGGCTGCAAGGGTTTCTTCAAACGGACCGTTCAGAAAAACTTAGTGTACTCATGTAAAGACGTTGGCAACTGTAACATCAACAAATTCACACGGAACAATTGTCAGTACTGTAGGTTCATGAAGTGTCAACAGATGGGCATGAAAAGAGAAGGTGAGATTGTAAGATTTAAAATATTTTATCATTGATAAACCAAAAAGAAAAAAGAAAATGGCATCAGATTGAAATATTGATGAATACATTTGATAACTAGTGTGACTTGTACAAATAACTTATTAATCTTATAATTGTTATCAATAATAATTTGTTATAACTATTATTTCAGAAAATATTGCCTCCCCATGGTTATTACAAGAATTATTTTCCCATGATAATATTAAAAGAAGTGTTGTAAACAAATTATTATATGTCATAATTTGGAATTAAACTGGTTTCAATTTTTTGAAGTGTACAAATTCATAATTTTGAAAATTTATTTTTTCCACAGCTGTGCGTGAAGATCGCTCTCCAGGAGGAAAACACCGCCACAAACGTCCTCGTCTTGAAGACATGCAATCTTTATTTGGAACAGATGGAGGACTCGCCATAATGTCAGAAGCAGATCGCCGATCAGAGATATATGAACAGACCATAGAAGGCCTTATTCAGGCCAAGGCTGATCTGATGCCTCACTTTGACGGTACATATATTTTAGGGCTAATATATATATCTGCCTTATATTACCTTTGTTTTATTATATCAAATAATAGGGTTAGTTATTCTTAATCTATCAACTATTAGCATTGTCTGTCAAAATTTGTTGAAAGAATCATATTCTTAACAAAGTTATTAATTTCACTTTAATTAATATAAATCATGCTTATATCGATTTAATTAGGTGTCATCATATTTTACCATCATTTATTTATGTTTTCCTATAAAATGAACCCGTTAGAATTACAAAAGGACACCAGTTTAGTATCAGCAGTAATTCAATTACTGGGGTAAGAAAATAATCAATGTTGTGAACATCGAAATAGATATTGGATAATTCAGTCACAGGTTTAAAATATATATGTATCAAGAGAATCTAGCTTGTCACACAAGTATATTAGATGAAAGCTATTTAATGTCACTACAATAATTAATAAAACCTGGTAATTAATTTATAACATAGCACACAAGTTTGGTGTAAAACTAGCGTTGTATGGTGGTCAGACAAGTTTGATGTAAAACTAGTTTTGTATAGTAGTTTTACTGAGTTATCTCCACTTCAGAGGAAATTTCTTCTCATAACCATTAAATAGGATTAGATTGACTTGTTAACATGCTCAGATATCTTTACCAGGTGCTACAGGGCTACAGAGTATGGGGATCAATGAGATGATGCAGTTTGGATATGCTGAACTCAAGTTTATCATCGACTGGGCAAAGAAAGTACCTGGTAAGTATTTAATAAGATGTAACAGGTCATTGGAATTAAATCATTATAAAGTAAGTCATAAAGGAACTTATTTTCCCAGATCATTCAGTTCATTCAAAACGATGTCAAGCGGAAGTCAACAATTAAAAATTTTGTACAAAAACAAAATCTAAATATTGGAAAGGAATTCTAATGGAGAGAAACTGTACACTCCATGATCACAATTTCTCTCAACGGTTTTATAGCTATGTGTCATATTATTATTATAATTCATGTAGCAGATGATAGCTTACTAAAGTTAATATTGTCTTAGGCAGGTATTGCATTTTTGATCAAGGTATATTTACTAAATGATCTCAATTTTTCATTTCCAGGATTTCAGGATTTTTGCATTGAGGACCAAATGGCGCTGCTGAAATCCTCCTTTATGGAGTTAAACATTCTGCGGCTTTCCTTCAGGTGGGTATATATATGTACTGTAGGATTTTGCTATAGAAACTCATGCCATATAATTACTGTTGACCGAAGTTTGATAAAGGGAAAATATGTGGTGGATTGACTGTCTGGATGGATAGATATTTCTCCCACCATTCACTGATTTGTCACCGGTTTCAGCCGTGGGAGATTTCTCTGTCAACCTCTAGGGTATGACAGATTGCGTGCGCTAACTTATTGAACCTGAAGACAATTACCTGACGTCATGACTTCATGCGGTGTGACCGTGGCGTGCATTGTCAATGACGTCATCAATATTGATGTGCAGACGATGGGACCATGTTCACATCACGGTGAAAATGCTTCTGTTTAGGCTATTATCTCTTCTTTTTCCTTTGTATGTGGGAGAAAAAGAATCATGCCCTAACTATGAGTGTGTGACAACAAAATCACAACCCTCGAAGGAATTACTAAATGTCTAACCCTCGACAAGCCTCGGGTTGGATGTTCATGAATTACCCCTCGGGTTGTGATTTTGTTGTCACACCCTCTAGGTAGGGAAAGATTCTATTAAGGTTGACATGTCTTCTTTTCTCTGGTTATTCCGTTTTTATCTGACTATTTGTCTTTCTGTGCATGATTACACAACATATTTTTTCTTTGGAAATATAGATGATAATGTACTAGCTAACCTATTCAGAGCATGTCCGTTCTAAAACCTTATGATATTCTTATTGTTTTATTTTAATTTTTTTTCCCCTGAGAACTGTTACACACTCGTAATTGTAGGTCTATCGACTATGATGAATCCATCAAGTTTGCAGACGGCTTTATCCTGCCTACTGAGGTTGCCAAAGGCATGGGATTCGGTAAGGAGCTTGTGACAGCCATAAGTGAATTCAGTCGGAGACTCAAGGAAATGGAGATGGACATCGTGGAATTCAACATTATGAACGCTATTGTTCTCACTTATCCAGGTAAAAGACAACTTGTTTGTTTTAATTGAAATCATGTTAAAATGCTCTTGCAAACAACATCAAGAAACCGTAATTATTTCAATACACAGTGTATATACAATTATTGCCCTATATATAACACATTTCATGAGAACATCAAAGTATATATTTTTATTATTGTTCTTTTTAGAAATGTTGCACTAATATATGATCATGCCGTATGTATGCTATTGAAATAGCTCTTTTTAAGAATATGTGAATTCCAGGATACGCCTACTTCTTCAGAATAGATTTTCTCTAAGATATGTTTGGCCAAAAATAAGTATGTTGAAAGTATCTTCCATCACAGCTATAAATACACCAAGCCGGTTTAGGGCTGGTCGACGATGATAAGTTTCCTGAAAAGCATTGTAATAAAAAGTGTCGTCATTGGGCAAGTTTGTTGATACAGTAACACAGACCAGACCATTTCTCTCTTTCTCAGGAAACAATCTGATATTGATATGTATAGTTGATATAACCGTGAACATGAGGTGGTGAAGTTTTGTTATGACATTCAACACTATACATTACAGATGCTGCTGGTCTGAAGGAGAAGACAAGTATAACAGTCTATCAGACTAAGATGTTGGACATCTTACGGCACTACATGACCCAAAGTCATCCAAACGACAAACGACGATATGGAAAGATGTTGCTACGGTTACCATCCTTAAGGACAGTCAGTGCAAAAGCAGCAGAGAGGTTCCTTTCTCTCACATTAGACGGTTCTATTCAACTTAATGACCTTGTTCTGGAAATGATCAATTAGATGATGGTCAAAATCAAATTAATTAAAACAAAAAAAAATCAGGATTGTGAATATTAGTTTTATTTCTCAATGTCAGACAAAGGAGATACAACTATAATTGGTATTCATTTATACTACTAGGTATAACTAGATAATCACAGAGTACGATTAAGGAGAGGAGACAGTGGTCCAAACACAGGGAGGGGTTTATGATGTAACTAGGCTAGCAGAGGCCTATTTTTGTAAAAGCAAACCAAATATTGGTAACAAAAAATCATGGTATAAACATCGTTTTTCAGAGTTTACTTGTTTAAGAGACAAAAAAATATTCATCCATTAATTATCATTGTCCTGTTAATTGATTTAAAATGCTTCTCATTGTCAAGTAACAATGATATAATGAAATGTGAAATACTGTTAAAGATGAAAGATTTCTCCCTGTTTCATGTATTGAATCCCTTAATTAGGAGAGACATACCTGTTTTATTGTTTTTGTATGAAACATCATGAGGATATTTCAAATATTTGATATCTATGATTTCAGTTGTAAATAAACTATTATTGAAGACAACAATCTTGTTTTGTTAACACTTATAACTATTTTCCAGTCGAGATCGCACTGTTTAATTCATGCCTTGTCATAGTCAGAACTCTCCTGTTTTACTCAAAGATGGGTTTCCCACTTTCTGGGAGAATATTTACCAATGACAAGTCAATGGTATAATATAATTTCCACACTATTTATTTGAAAATATATAGACATTATTTACAAATTAACACATGTTTGTGACAATAATTCATATACAAATGTCAAAAAGGCTAACAAACAAAAATTAGCTCAGTTGTAAAAATTTTAATGTCAGTCTTATTAAGAACAGATGGCTCAAACAAATTAACTCTTGATATATGACCATGTTTCTAGCCAGTCTCATTCAGAAAATACATAATAGGTAATTATAACTAGAAATGTTCATTGGACAATTTGACACATTTTCACCGACAAGGTCATTCATACTAAAAAACTTGGTAGTCCTTTATCTCAACATGTTACAGGTCCAATTTCAGGTTTCCAGGCCTTTCAAAATTTGACAAGAAGTAGGTTTAAAGTTTTAGGATTTTTGCCTCCTGTGACCTTAAATATAGGTCTAAGTAAAGCATATAAACAAACTCAGTAGCCATTTATGTCAGCATGCTACAGACCTAATATTTTGTCTCTGGGCTTTCTAGAAGGATCCACACTGGATTGTTCACCAGCTGCTGCCAAACCTTCAACTCATGCCCTACAATATGATGACACGCACATTGGCCTATCTCTTACCATTTCGAAGATCCTCTGTATACAATTTTCTGTGCAAAAAAAAAAAATAAATAAATAAAAGACTGAACAAAATAACGATCAATTTGATTATTCAGAAAACATACTATTCTGTACCATTACTCTATATCTGCTTTTTTCCGAAATATGTGATTTTTTTTTTTGGATTTTGTGATTTAATAATTAACTCCTAAAGCATGCACCTATCGCTAACACTTTGATAACCTCCTCATAACATCACATTTCACAACGAACCTCTGGCAATTTCCCGTGCAGGCAACAGTTTTCAAAATGTTAAAGGATATGAATGATTGCTTCTGGACATACGGCATGGTATGTAACAATTCTTAATTAGTGTTACGTCCAGTGGTATCTTTGTTAAATTGTTGGGGTTTTTTTTGTGACCATGAAAACAACTTTTTTTGTCAGCAGCATTTGATCCTTTAATATGTTGCTTCAGTTTAGCTGCTTTAGTCCATTTGAACTCCGTCCATCGATTCCACCAACAAAACAACACATCTATCTGATCAAACAGCTATAACGACGGATTTACGAGTTTGTACAGTTTATTCGTAGTTGTATATCTTCATCGTTTGGTCCTCGTGTCCAATCCAGAACTTGCCGTCTTGGTGCAGACTGGCAGTAAGTGGTATGTGGCCATCAATACATGTATAAACCGTCCTCATACGGTGCCCAGTAACGCAGTCAATCAGTTGTACTGATCGGGTCAAATAGTCTGTCACAAGAAGGCCACCAACGCCATCAAAACAGACATCGTAAAACTGGGCTGATTGGTAAGAACTGCCCTCTGGTCCGTGCGTACCCTTGTCTACACCGGAACTTCAAATTTAGACGTTTGTCCATCATGATGATATGGGATGTTTGACCCGGGGTCTTACATGCCTTGTAGTTATCCGGGTCAATATTGTCACTGTCAACAGCAGCTATGTAACCTGTTTTAGGACAGAACGCCATGTGGTGGGGCCAATTGGCCTCCTGTCGACAAGGACCGTATTCTGTGGCCTCCACTTCCTGACCGTCTGGTGTGTAAAGCTGTATCCTGCCAACCATGGCCACCACAACCATGTCATTAATGGTGATACACAGAGAATGTGGTGTTTTTATGGAGGCGTGTGTAATACACGCCTGCCATTATGGAATCACTCATGGTTTTCAATGATCACCGGAACACTATACCTTGGTAATCCTATCGACAGTTTCCGGAACTACGGGAGATAACTTTACACTGTGTATTGCAACGTACGTTGTGTATTATACAGCAGTCAGGGGTTCTCCGTTTATCACATGTTTCAGTCACATTCATGTTTCAGTCACATTATAATTTCC
>SAYR01049073.1:56824-114696 GCA_004382745.1 Argopecten irradians irradians | reverse complement strand
TTAAATAATACATAATAACAACATGAAAATTTAATAAGCTATGGAACTGCAAACAAAAATAATTCTACCAAATTAAGGCGAAGATAGCACAAGAATCAGGGATGTCAACATAACTTCACAAATGGGCACGAAAATCCATAGGATTCGCATACACGGCACTCCACCTTGATGGACACAGAAAATCGAATTCTTTGATAATTTCTTTGAGTTTATGCTAGACAATTATTACATCATATACTTCTATAGTTTAAAGTAGTCCCTTATTCTAAGATTCATGGTCTTCTACATGAAATAGAAAATAAAATAAACAACACAGCTTCGCTCTCTTCCCAGTGCCGTGCAGATTCATTTTCAAAGAAGAACCACAAACCTCATCACGGACATAATGTAAACAATTAATTTGTCTTGAATGTACATGTACAGGTGTCAAATATGAAATAACCCGGCAAACAGACAAAAAAATAATGTTATGTACTACCTGAATTAAATCTCCTGATATGTGTATTTAAAGCATACTTCTCTGTTTACACTTGTGATATCAGATATATGGTGTGGCTGAATTTGCTGGGATATCAGTCTCTGATCAAAAAGTTGTTTCCAGCTCTCAGTTAAATACACTCACTATATGCGTATTGTATCAACTTCTGCTGCCATTGATATGACGTAAAGATACCATCCAAAAGTAACAAAATTGCGAAATAAAAGCATGTATAACATTTTGAGGAAATTTTTTTTTTTTTTGCAAAAAGGGGGGGTCCTTATTTTATAGCATCAACTTTCGTTTCAGATCATGTGGATTCTGTTCGCTGCATTCTAGCTTTTCTCTTGGATCTTGACATTCCGAAATGCATAAATGCTCACTTATGAACGGAAGTATTCTCTGCGAAATCCAGATATCACTCTAATAATTGTTTGAAATGAATCCTATAAAAATTTTGTTGGAAATATTATGTTTCGGTAAGAAAATAACTTAGCTTTGGGTGATCATACGATCTCATCTTACGAATTGGTGCATGTTCCGTTTGAATGACTTTTAGAATCGTAATAGTCAAGCGTCTGAAGAAAACACTGACTTTAATTTACAAGGCCTTAGGAATGCTTCCCTTAAGTAGGTCGTGTTGACGAAGTTTTACAGTGAAAAAACATATTGATGTAAGTTTGGTCAGATTAAAGCATGCGATCACAATAAATAGTCATCTTGTTTACTTTTCAAATTTGGCTGATCAAACATAAATGACTGATCCTAAGCAAAACCTACATTGTATGCTAGTTTATGTCTTTCCATCCCTGTGTTGTGAAAACAAAGCGTCTTACAATCCAATGACCTCTCCCTACTTACCTTATCGTACCTAAAACTATACATGAGAGTTTAAGCTAGCTATTATTTTTCCATGTGTATTTAGAGGCATTTAGCAGTGAAAAACATGTGTCATATTGTAAATGATTTTTTTCATATATGAAAATGTATTAACGGCTGCTAAAAGTCTCTCTTAATAACGACAACAAAAGACAACACGTTAAAATACGGGAAAAATAAGTTATGATAACCACAGGATATGTATTCAGTACATTAAAGATAAACCATTTCTACCAATTATGAAGATTGGTGCAACAAATGAAGTAATCATATGGATTTTAATATTTTTGAAATCAGCCGCTGTCACGATAGATCAAGGACAGAGTAATCCCTATTGAGATTCTCTCTAGGACCCTTTTATATTCGGATGTCGATAATGTCTCTCGTCGACGAGAGACATCTATCAGACGTCCGAATATAAAAGAGTTTCTAGAGGAGTGGTATCTCAATAGGGATTAGTGACAAAAGTAGCAATGACGGATACGTGCAATATACCGACACAACACCTCATAACATCGAAAAAGTTTTTAAAAAACTAAGACAGCAGAAAGAATGTTTTTGTCATATAATATGAATTAAGGCAAAGCCTCAGAAGAGAAAAGATTATAAACTATTACTTTATATTGTTATATTTTGTAAAGAATTGACAATCGAAATATTCACTGACATACATACTATTGTATATTAAAAGAATTCAAAATAATCAAAAAAGAATAGTTCAATATACTCAATCTTGTTTTAATCAAATGCAAATACAATAAAAAATACGCGACGAATCTGTGCAGTCATATTTGGCGTCAGGTTTTGTTACCGTCACTGCTGACAGTGCCAGCGCTGAGAACATACACAATCCATATTGGACCAGTACATTATTGCGTTATTCTTGTATATGTGTACATTAAAACTACTTACAGTAATTTTAAGAACGCCCCTCAGACTCTGATAAACACATTTAGTTAGAAGCCAGAAATTTCAAAATCCGTTATACTGATAACGAGAATAAAAACATGACTGCCTACATGAAGGTGCGCACTTCCCTTCGCTGTGCTGACAGCAGCTACAAGCGCGAAGGGGTGCTGGAAATGTATTGGATCCCGATATGCTCCACCACACTGGCTCTATATCATCAAGCGTACATACCCACGGCTCCACCAAGTAGTCATTATAATGCATCGTATGGCGCACCGACACAAAATCTCGGAGTCTTAATCCAGTATATGTGAAACAAGATCTCTGCTGGAAGATTTTATATCTCCACAGTTATATCATACTATAACTACACCAACTTGCAGACAATATCTGTAAACATCATAACTCTTATAAATAAAACATCAATCTTATACCTGACTATCATATCGTCTATCTATAAATATAGACCCTGTGGCTGTCACCTTCTATCCACTATATATATATACTTATTCACCAACGCGTACCTAACAAGTAGTTCGAAACAAGATGTTGCGGTCATCTACATATGTCACCACCATTTTCTTTTATTATATATGGTAATTGATATTTTTGATAATTATTTAACTATTACATCCATTTTAATTCAGGTTTTCTTCGTAATTCAGTTGTCAGGCAAAAACAATATGGACCAGAACAAGAAGATAACCCTTAAGCCTGGACATATTGAAGGAGCTCGTTCAACTCGAGTCTGCCGGAGACAACCACAATAACAGATAGAGCACCAGCGACTACTGATGCCCCTCCCACGCGGCGTAAAGAGGCTAACCTAAACACCTCGTATGCAAAATGTTGTCATCCACATGATGAAGCCGGAGACAGTCTTTTTGCACCTGATGGAAATGTGTTTTTACGACTCAACAACAGGAACAACCAAATCCAAATGACCAATCACCACCTCCAATTTATGTGTATCACTTAAACCCAATGAACGAGCAGCATCATTTCAGAATGAACAATATGAATTCAAAATGAAAATATCCATTCAGAATGAAAACATGATTCAGATGAGACTGTCACTGATACAGATCGTCTACCATTCCTCCACAAAAACAGAAGTGCATGATGAGCTGCCTTGTGTGTAATGACAAGCTCAGGCTATCACTATTCTGATATTCACGAGGCGCAAGGGTTTCTTCAAACGGACCTGCGAAAAAACAGGACTCTATGTAAAGACGTTGCAACCCTGTACATCAAACAAATTCACACGAACAATGTCAGTTACTGTAGGTCTATGAAGTTCAACAGAATGGGCATGAAAAGAGAAGTAGATTGTAAGATTTAAAATATTTTATCATGCAATAAACAAAAAGAAAAAAAGAAAATTGCATCAGATTGAAATATTGCATGAATACAGTTGATAACGAGTGTGACTTTGGTACAAATAACTTATTAATCTTATAATTGTTATCAATAAAATTTATAACATTATTTCAGAAAAAATATTGCCTCCCCATGGTTATTGACAAGAATTATTTTCCCCAAATGATAATTTAAATAAGTGTTGTAAACAAATTATTAATGTCATAATGGAATTAAACTGGTTTCAATTTGAAATGTACAAATTCATAATTTTGAAAATTTATTTTTCCACAGCTGTGGCGTGAAGACGCTCTCCAGAGGAAAACACCGCCACAAACTCCTTTCGTCTTGAAGACATGCATCTTTATTGGAACATGATGGAGGGAACTCCCATAAGTCAGAAGCAGATCGCCGATCAGAGTATATGAACAAGGACCATAAAGCCTTATTCAGGCAAGGCTGATCTATGCCCTCACTTTGACGGGACATATATTTAGCTAATATATATATCGCCTTATATTACCTGTTGTTTTATTATATTCAAATAATAGGGTTAGTTATTCTTATCTATCAACTATTAGCATTGTCTGTCAAAATTTGTTAGAAAGAATCATATTCTTAACAAAAGTTATTAATTCACGTTTAATTAATATAAAATCAGCTTAATATCGATTTAATTAGTTCATCATATTTTACCATCATTTATTTATGTTTTCCTATAAAAATAACCCGTTAGAATTTACAAAAGGACACCAGTTTAGTATCAGGCCATAATCAATTACTGGTAAGAAAATAATCAATGTTGGAACATCGAAATGATATTTGGATAAATTCAGTCACAGGTTTAAAATATATATGTATCAAGAGAATCTAGCTTGTCACACAAGTATATTAATGAAAGCTATTTAATGTCACACAATAATTAATAAAACCTGGTAATTAATTTATAACATAGGCACACAAGTTTGTGGAAAACTAGCGTTGTATGGTGTCAGACAAGTTTGATGTAAAACTATTTTGCTATAGTAGTTTACTGAGTTTATCTCCACTTCAGAGGAATTTCTTCTCATACCATAAATAGATAGATTGACTATGTTAACATGCTCAGAATATCTTTACCAGTGCTACAGGCTACAGAGTATGGGATCAATGAGAGATGCAAGTTGATATGCTGCACTCAAGTTTATCATCGACTGGCAAAGAAAGTACCTGGTAAGATTTAATAAGATGAACACGTCATTGAATTAAATCATCTATAAAGTAAGTCATAAAGGAACTATTTTCCCAGATCATTCATTCATTCAAAACGATGCAACGGAAGTCAACAATTAAAAATTTGCTACAAAAACAAAATCTAAATATGAAAGGAATTCTAATGGAGAGAAACTGTACACCCATGATCAACCAAGTTCTCTCAACGGTTTATAGCTATGTGTCATATATTATTTATAATTCATGTAGCAGATGATAGCCTTACTAAGTTCAATATCGTCTAGGCAGGTATTGCATTTTCATCAAGGTATATTTCTAAATGATCTCCAATTTTCATTTCCAGGATTCAGATTTTGCATTGAGACCAAAATGGCGCTGCTGAACCTCCTTTATGAGAGTTAAACATTCTGCGCTTTCCTTCAGGCTGGGTATATATATTTTACATGTAGGGATTTTGCTATAGGAAACTCATGCCATCATAATACCTGTTGTCCGAAGTTTGATAAAAGAAAAAAGATTGTGTGGATTGGACGCTGATGATAGATACTTTCTCCCCCAATCACTGATTTAACAAGATATAGCGGGCGAGATTTCTCGTCGAACCTAACAGGATATACAAGAATGCAGTGCAGCACATTAATTGAACCTGAAGAACAATTAGCCTGACTCACTGATTCATGCGTGTGACCGTGACGATGCATTGTCAATGACGTCATCAAAATTGATGTGACAGACAATGCGACACATGTTCACAATCACGTGAAAATGCATATCGATTTAGCTATATCATCTTCTTTTCCTTTGTATGTGGGAGAAAAAGAATCATGCCCTACACTATGAGTGTTGACAACAAAATCACAACCTGCGAAGGAATTACCTAAATGTCTAACCCTCGACAAGCCTCGGTTGAGTTCATGACATGCTACCCCTCGTTGTGATTGTTGTCACACCCTCTAGGTAGGAAAGTTCTATTAGGTTGACAGTGTCTTCTTTCTCTGGTTATTCCGTTTTTATCTGACTATGTGTCTTCGTGCATGATTACACAACATATTTTTTTTAAATATAGATGATAATGTACTAGCTAACCTATTCAGAGCCATGTCCGTTCTAAAACCTTATGATATTCTTATTGTTTATTTTATTTTTTTTCCCCTGAGAAACTGTTACACACTCGTAATTGAGGTCTTTCGACTGATGAATCCATCAAGTTTGCAGACCGGCTTTTTCCTGCCTACTGAGGTTGCCAAAGCATGGGATTTCCGGAAGAGCTTGTGAACAGCCATAAGTGAATTCAGTCGAACTCAAGGAAATGGAGATGGACATCGTGGAATTCAACATTATAACGCTATTGTACTCACTTAATCCAGTAAAAGACAACTTGTTGTTTTAATTGAATATGTAAAATGCTCTTTGCAAACAACATCAAGAAACCGTAATTATTTCAAAACACTGTATATACAATTATTCCCCTATATATACACATTTCCATGAGAACACTCAAAGTATATATTTTATTATTGTTCTTTTTAGAAATTGTTCACTAATATATGATCAGCCGTTGTTATACTACTGAATAGCTCTTTTTAAAAATATTGAATCCAGGATACGCCTACTTCTTCAGAAATAAGATTTTCTCAAGATATGTTGGCCAAAAATAAGTCAGTTGAAAGTATCTCCACACATAATAAAAACAACCAAAGCCGGTTTTAGGATTGGTCGACGATGATAAGTTTCCTGAAAAAGCAGTGTACACTAAAGTCCCATAGGTTTGTCGCAGTGAAGTTGTTGATACAGTAACACAGACCAGGACCCATTTCTCTGCTATGCCTTCTCGAAATTGTATATGTGCAAATTGTATAGTGAATTAAACCAAAGAGACATGAGGTGAGTAATTTTGTTATGACATTCAACACTATACATTACAGATGCTGCGGTTGAAGGAGAAACAAGATATAACAGTCATCAGACTAAGATGTTGGACAATTACGGCACTACATGACCAAAGTCATCCAAACGACAAACGACGATAGGAAAGATGTGCTGCGCGTATACATCCTAAGGACAGTCAGTGCAAAATAGCAAGAGAGTTCCTTTCTCTCACATTAGACGTTCATTCAACTTAATGACCTTTCTGAAATATCAATTAGATGTGGTAAAATCAAATTAATTAAAACAAAAAAAATCAGATTGTGAATATTAGTTTTATTCTCAATGTCAGAACAAAGAAATACACTATAATGTCTATTCATATCATTATTATAATAGGTATAACTTAAAATAATCACAGGAAGTACGTTAAGGAGAGGAGACAGTGGTCCAAACCACAGAGAGGTTTTTTATTTAATTAGTGCTAGCAGAGCACATTTTTGTAATAAGCAAACCAAATATTGCTCACTGATGGTTAACAAAAAATCTACCAGCTATAAACATCCGTTTTTCAGAGTTTTACTTGTTTAGAGACAATAAAATCCATATTCATCCCAGTTAATTTATCATTTGTATGTCAATGTGAGTTAAAATGCTTTCAGTGTCAATTAACAATGATAATAATAAATGTTGATAATACTGTTAAATGAAAAATTTCTCCTTTTCATCGTATTGAATCCTTAATTAGAGATGACATATACCTATTTATATTGTTTGTATAAACATCATGAGATATTCAAAATATTGGAATCTATGATTTCAGTTTGTAAATAAACTATAATTGAAAACATCAATCTTTGCTTCTGTTAACCTGACTTAAATATTTTCCCAGTCGAAGATCCCACCTGTTTAATTCATGCCTTGTCATAGTCAGAACCTTCCGTTTTACTCAAGATGGGTTTCCCACTTCTGGAGATAATTTACCCAATGACAAGTCAATGTTATAATAAATTTCCACCACTATTTATTTGAAAATAGTATAAGACATTATTTACAAATTAACCACATGTTCTAACCAATACAATCATATACAATATGTCAAAAAGGCTAAACTAACAATAAAAATCATAGGCTCAGTTGTATAAATCATTTTTAAGTCAGTAACTTAATTATAAAACAGATGGCTCAACACAAATATTCAATCCTTGATATTAGCTGAACCATCTAGTTGTTCTTTAGAAATACATCTAGCGTATCATACAGAAAACAGTATGATAACTAGAGAATGTTCACTTTGTGACAATTTGAACACAAATTTTCACCGTACAAGGTCATTCATACTAAAAAACTTACGGTAGTCCTTTTATCTCAACATCGCTTACACGGTCATTCTATAAATCATCCACAGATTTAGTTTTCAGCCTTTCAAAATTTGACAAGAAGTAGTTTAAAGTTTTAAGATTTTGCCTTCTGTGACTTAAAATAGGCTAAGTAAAGCATATAAAAAACTCAGTAGCCATTTATTCAGCATGCTACAGACCTAATTATTTGTCTCGGTCTTTCTTGAAGATCCCAACTGGATTGTTCCCAGCTGCTGCCAAACCTTCAATCATGCCTACAAATATGATGACACGCACATTGGCTATCTCTACCATTGTCGAGATCTGCTGTTATCATTTCTGTGCAAAAAAAAAAAAATAAATAATAAAAGACTGAACAAAATAACATCATATTGATTTTCAGAAAACATACTAGTCTGTACCATTACTCTATATCTGCTTTTTCCGAAATATGTGATTTTTTTTTTTGGATTTGTTTTAATAATTAACTTCTAAAGCATTGCACCTATCGCATACATTTGATAACCTCCTCATAACATCACATTCACAACGAACCTCTGCAATTTCTCGTGCAGGCAACAGTTTCAAAATGTCTGAAAGATAGGATGATTGCTTCGGACAACGGCATGGTATGTAACAATATCTTATTAGTGTTACGGTCCATGGTATCGTTGTTAAATTTTGGTTTTTTTTGTGACATGAAAACAATCTTTTTTTTCGAGCAGCATTGATCCTCTTAATGTAATCTGTCTTCATGTGTTAGTTCTGCTTCTATCATTTGAGATCGTCCGTCATCGATCCCACAACAAAACAACAATCGTATCTGATCAAAACACTATAACGACGATTACGTTTTTGCTACAGTTTATCATGTAGTAGTTAGATGTTCATTGTTTGTCTCGTGCCAATCCAGAACTTGCCGTCTGGTGCAGACTGCAGTAAGATTTATGTGGCACATCAAATATGTACTAAACCGTCTCAGACGGTGCCCAGTACCACGTCAATCAGTTGTTACTGATCGGTCAAATAGTCTTCACAGAAGGCAACCAACCCATACAAACAACATCAGTAAAACTGGGCTTATTGTAAGAACTTGCCCTCTGGCCGTGCGTACCCTTGTCTACAACCGGACCTTCAAATTTAGACTTGTGTGTCCTATCATGATAGTATGGGATGTTTGACACCGGGGGTCTTACACTGCCTTGCATTTATCCGGTCCATATATTGCTCACTGCAAACATCAGCTATGTACCTGTTTGTGACATGAACGCCAGTGGCCCCAACGATGGGGCCCTTGCTGGCGCAAATGCCTACTTCGAGATCAAACCTGTCTGTGGCTCCCACTTCCTGACCGTCTGTGTGAAAGCTTATCCTGCCAACCATGGCACCCACAACCATGTCTATAATATGATCACACAGAGAATTGGTGTTTTTTTTAACTTCATAAGCGAATTTAAATTGCGCCATTCAGACGTGATTTTCGAGGGCCAGTTTGCATCCCACACACCAGAAAAACAATACGCCACCTGTGATGCGGATAACGACATCGATTGACTTCGACATTACACTCGACCGTTCCTTCACTTTGCCTTTCAAATCACTCGTGAGCTTTCACTGTCCCAATAATAGCAAGCCTCGTCACCAGAAGGAAGGGTAGACACTGTTTTGCTACGGATGGTGACAACATCCAATAGAGTTGTAGTTTTTGCGGATCGGTTTATACAACTGCCTCCTTACCATCTACCAAAATACTTCAATGATGCGTGCCAGCGGGTCAGGAATCTTCTCTGTGTAAAGCCACTGTCTGTCACAACTTCGAGGTCGATTGATTACGTTTGAGCCACTCCTATTCCCGCGCTATATCAGTAATTGTCCATCGACTGTACCAGAAGTCAGTATGTCCTGGTATCTGCCTAACTTATGCAGTTGTTTCTTCTTAAATGCTCGTGTTAATGTTCTCGACTTCAGCACACTTGGTTACCATGAATCAATGACATCGTCTATGCTGTCTTTTAATTCTTTACCTTGATACTTAATGGCGTCTATACGTTTTTGGTACATTCCATATTCGTGTTGCATTTACGAATGCCTCCTCGACATTTGGAATGTCAGTTTCCGACAGTTTGTCAAACACACTGCTGTATGTCTCGTTATGTTTCTCTCGAATTTCTTTAAGTCCCCCTTACGGTGCCATTGTTATCGTCGCGTAACACATGTCATACAGATTCGTTTGTCATCACACGTTTCACACACGAATGCGACATTCCTTCAGTCGACTACATCTACTGACTGCGACTTGCAGCCATGTCGAATCGCTAACAAACTAGTTTTGCATAAAAAAAAACTTACCTCTTATTTCCTGGTATGTCAATTGGCGACGTAATTATTTCAAAGCCGTCATCCGAAAATCTTACAGTATATATGTTAGATCAGTACGCAATGAATAATCTCACAGTGACATAATAGAAATGCACGCCTTAATCTTTAAATGCACTATCTTTTTTACAAATGAACAAAATATGTTGTACAATACTAGAATTCCAAGTGTTTATATGGAGAACCCTAGTCTAGTACCTTTAACGAAGTTAAATGAGAAAAATAGATAGATCATTACTGTTGCAGCGGTACTTCTGTCTAGGTGGATACTTGGTATGATTGTCCAAGTCTCCAACATATAGTCGTTGTGTTATGTATCCTTGTAACTTATTTGGACCATTTAAATATAATAGTAAATATAGCCTAAATTTACTTAATTATTTTCGTAAATGATGTTTATTCTGGTTTAGAAATAAAAATCAATGTGACAAAAAATCCATGTCCATGTAAAACCACACATGTGGATTAATTCGGCGAACACACACATGAACAAAAGCTCCAGATCAAGACCTTGACATTTAGTTTTTATTTTCGACATGTCAGCAGACAAGTATAAACACGGTGTATTGCATAGGTATTTAGCAATATAATACAAGGAAGCCAACATGCCTTTTAAATGACCTACCCCAACAAGGACAAGGAAGTCCTACCCACTGTATCTGACACATGCCTTTGAAATATGAGAAACATATCTAACCGGGCTAACCTACCCCAACAAGCAAGTCCTACCACAGGTACCGAGGCATTCTTCACAACGAGCAAGTCCTACCCAGTGTATGAGGAACATTCCACACAACCAGCAAGTCCTACCCAGTGTATGGAACATCCCACACAACCAGCAAGACCTACCCAGTGTATGGAGATATCCCACACAACCAGCAAGTCCTACCCAGTGCATTGGAGACATTCCACAAACAACTAGCAAGTCCTACCCCAGTGTATGGAGACATCCACACAACCAGCAAGTCCGTACCCAGTTATGGAGACATCCCACACAACCAGCAAGTCCTACCCAGTGTATGGAGACATCCCACACACAACTAGCAAGTCTTACCCAGTGTATGAACATTCCACACACAACTAGCAAGTCTTACCCATTGTATGGAGACATCCCACACAACCAGCAAGTATTACCAAGTGTATGAGAGACATCCCACACAACCAGCAAGTCCTACCCCAGTGTATGAGCATCCCACACAACCAGCAAGTCCTTACCCAGTGTATGGAGACATTCCACACACAACCAGCAATCTTACCCAGTGTATGGAGATCCCACACAACAGCAAGTCTTACCCAGTGTATGAGATATCCCACACACAACCAGCAGTTTACCCAGTATATCGAACACTCATACACAGCTAGCACTCTTACCCAGTGTATGGAGACATCCCACACAACCAGCAAGTCCTACCCAGTGATGAAGACATCCACAACACAACCAGCAAGTCCTACCCAGTGTATCGAGACATCCCACACAACCAGCAAGTCTTACCCAGTGTATGGAAAAACTCCCCACACAGAACCAGCAAGTCTTACCCAGTGTATGGAGACATTCCACACAACCAGCAAGTCCCTACCCAGTGTATCGAGACATCCCACACACCAGAAGTCCTTACCCAGTATATAGCGAAGCATCCCCAAACAACCACCAAGTTCTACCAGTATATCGAGACATCCTACACCACCAGCAAGTCCTACCCAGTATATCAGACATCCTACACAACAGCAAGTCCTACCCAGGTATATCGAGACATCCTACACAACCAGCAAGTCTTACCCAGTGTATGAGACATCCCACACAACCAGCAAGTCCTACCCAGTGTATCGAGACATCCCACACAACCGCAAGCTTACCCCATGTATCGAGACATCCCACACCAACCAGCAAGTCTACCCAGTATATCGAGACATCCTACACAACCAGCAAGTCCTACCCAGTATATCGAGACATTCTACACAACAGCAAGCTTACCCAGTATATAGCGAGACATCCCACAAACCAGCAAGTCCCTACCCAGTGTATCGAGACATCCCACACAACCAAGGTCTGACCCAGTTATATCGAGCATCCCAAACAAACCAGCAAAGTCCTACCCAGTATATCGAACATCCTACACCACCAGCAAGTCCTACCCAGTATATCAGACATCCTACACCACCAGCAAGTCCTACCCAGTATATCGAGAACATCCTACACAACCAGCAAGTCCTACCCAGTATATCGAGACATCCTACACAACCAGCAAGTCCAACCCAGTATTATCGAGACATCCCACACACAACCAGCAAGTCCTACCCAGTGTATCGAGACATCCTAACAACCAGCAAGTCCTACCCAGTGTATGGAGACATCCCACACACAAGCCAGCAAGTCCTACCCAGTATATCGAGACATCCTACACAACCAGTCAAGTCCTACCCAGTATCGAAGACATCCCACACCAACCAGCAAGTCTTACCCAGTATATCGAACATCCCACACAAACCAGCAAGTCTTACCCAGTATAAATCGAGACATCCTACACAACCAGCAACTCCTACCCCGTATATGAGACATCCCACACAACCAGCAAGTCTTACCCAGTATATGGAGACATCCCACACAACCAGCAAGTCTTACCCAGTATATCGAGACATTCTACACAACCAGCATGTCCTACCAGTGTATCGAGACATCCCACACAACCAGCAAGTCTTACCAAGTATATCGAGACATCCCAACACAACCAGCAAGTCCTACCCAGTGTATCGAGACATCCCACACAACCAGCAAGTCCTACCCAGTATATAGCGAGACATCCCACACAACCAGCAAGTCCTACCTAGTATATCGAGACATCCTACACAATCAGCAAGTCCTACCCAGTGTATCGAGACTTCCCACACAACCAGCAAGTCCTACCCAGTTATATCGAACATCCTACACAAACCTGCAAGTGCTTACCCAGTATATCGAGACATCCCACACAACCAGCAAGTCCTACCCAGTGTATCCAGACATCCCACACAACCAGCAAGTCCTACCAGTGTATCGAGACATCCCACACAACCAGCAAGTCTTACCCAGTATATAGCAGGAGCATCCACACAACCACACGCCTCCCTAGTATATCGAGACATCCAACACAATCAGCATGTTCTACCCAGTATAATCGATACATCCTACACAACCAGCAAGTCTACTCAGTGTATCGAGACATCCCACACAACCAGCAAGCCCTACCAGTGCATGAGACATCCCACACCACCAGCAAGTCCTACCAGATATCGAGACATCCTACACACCAGCAAGTCTACCCAGTGTATGGAGACATTCCACACAACCAGCAAGTCTTACCCAGATATTGAGACATCCTACACAACCAGCATGTCTTACCAGTGTATGGAGACATCCCACACAACAGCTAGTCCTACCCAATGTATCGGGACATCCCACACAACCAGCAAGTCGTACCCAGTGTATGGAGACATCCAACACAACCAGCAAGTCCTACCCAGTGTATCGACACATCCCACACAACCAGCAAGTCCTACCCAGTGTATCGAGACTTCCCACACAAAAAGCAAGTCCTACCCAGTGTATCGAGTCTTCCCACACAAAAAGAAAGTCGTATCCAGTGTATCGACACATCCCACACAACCAGCATGTCCTACCCAGTATATCGAGACATCCCACACAACCAGCAAGTCCTACCCAGTGTATCGAACCATACGTATGGCTGTATTCAGTTACGAGGATAAAGTCCAGTATGATCCAGACGTTTTACCTACACTGATATTTTAAAATCAGGAGCAAATATCGGCTAAAATGTCTTTTCGTACGAAATTCTATCTAATACGAGGATAACCACGTAGATCCACTTCAGCACAAACAGGGTATATCTCACAGTGCCTAAAGCATAAATTGGGTGTAAAACCGTCCACGCGATTCTTTTGAGACGAACACACTTAAGGGTGAGCTACAGAACTCGCTGGTAAATGTTAACTATTAAACAGGTCTTAGGTTAATGAGAAATGAGTCCCGCAGCACACATATATACAGTGTCCATACGTATTATTTATGAACAAAGTAAATTCAAACATCTGTATGTTTCTTTTCATACAATTTTTGGGGTCCAAAATTGAATTGTATTCTGGTTGCAACGACATAGGTTTTATTTTGCCGCATGTTTTATATAAAATTTGATTTCAAAGAATGAAAACCTACCAAGACAGTTGTAAAACAAGTATGTGTGTATGTGTATTGACAAAAACGTTTCTAATCACATTTTTTTTTCAAACAAAAATATCAGTCATATACAATAAAAACATTTTTTCGTGAATTAGACTAAACCGTATATAATTGGAACACGAGAGATAAGAGGAACCTATGTCCCGTTATGGGGTTAGAATGAATCATTCGTTTTACACAAACATGTACCTTCGAGGTCAAGGTCAACATAAACATGTACCTTCAAGGTCAAGGTCAGATAACACAGACTTACACCATCAGCGACTTCTGAATAGAACTGAGACATGCTGTTACTGACAGAAATTAGAAGCTCATTACCAGGACGATATCTAAAACGAGTACAGATCAGACCCAAAACGTTCTATTTACAGAGGCCCCATACCTACACACCATGGAGGCGAGATTTTTGAGGATTGATAGCTTCCCTTTGATAATGTATGTGTGCACGATACAAGTAGAAACTTTCATTCAAATTTGTGTTACACAACGTGGATTGAATATTTCAAGATTTACAAAAGTAATTATATTCTTCTAAATTCAAATTTAAAATAGCACACGCTAATAATGTTTAAAGAACGATAATTAAACAACGATGCAGGGATACCTTAATTGGTTTGTTTCTGGTATAACATTGAATGTGCGTTCGACCTACAATGTAACTGGTAATGGGTTATAATAGTTTGTTGCTCGACGTTGAACATTTTTGATTGTCGTTACATGATTTTCCATATAATCGAAAACAAATAGTGACTGTTTCGATATTTGTTAGGACCGGTTCGAGAAAACGTGGATCACACGCGAAATGTAATCATTAAACCCAGTTAACTAAATATATATGTATCTTTTTGGACATTTAATTCAATTCAAAATATTATCCATTCATTCCAAATCAGTTTCCTGTTTCAGCATAGCAATTTGTAGGCAAGAGAGACGCACAATTACAGGTAAATAATGTAAATCAGTTTACCTTGTTTGAATATGCTTTATACGTTACTACGAGTGTCCAATAGTTTGGAATATGGTTTTTGTGTAGAACATATCTCCATTTATGAACAAGTTTTCGGTCCTAGGAGCCTTTGATTTTGAAATTATCTGAGAAGAATGATAATAGTTAGATAAGTTCGGTACTCCGGTGCGTGTTGTGTGTGGGCCTAGTGTCGTGGTTTGAATATTCATACCATGCATGAAAGAAATGCAGTTGTTATTTCCCAACAAATAATACTTAATACATGTAGTCATGTTTTTCATACCTAATCATGTAAATATACAATGTTTACATTATTATAACTCTTTATATTTGTTTTCAGGAATTAAATATTGTCATTAGATATTACAATAAAAGGACCTTAAATAAATAATATTCAATTATCTTGGTTAAGAATAATTGATATCGCCAGCAAAATTTTCTGTAGGCATATATCAAATGCCAACTTCTAAACTATCATCGAGACCACGTATTCAATACATTAAGGAAAGATGAGAAAAGGCCCTTAACACACTTTTATATGTTACTGGCAACAATCTAGGCTCTAATAAAACACAAACACACTCTTGAATATTTACAGAGCTCATATCAGATATTCCAGGTAACGAAACTGCTGATAGGTTAGCTAGGGAAGCTCTTGGTCATAACATCGATGTCAGACTTACCAAAACTGAAGCCTATTCACTTATCAATGTAGCTATAGATCAGACGTGGGACAAAATTTGGGAGGATAGTTCTAATAATTTAAGACAGATTTTAAACAAACCTGTTAGGAAAACAAATTTTTTCGGGCGCTCTAAACAGATCATAAAATTACCCCCGGCTTAGATTAGGCAAAACTAAGTTAAGATCAAACATAAGTATTATGGTAAGACACATTTCACCAAATTGCGAATTTTGTGGTAATCTAGATATTTATCTTTTTTTTTTCTTTTGTTCTAAACATTTTCGGCAAGAATAGAACCTTTCAGGGAACTAAATCAACATCAAATTCCCACAAGGCCTTTTGTCATTGTCTAGCTTCACTGGATAAACAGAGCATTGTCCACACACTTCTATTCAACTTTCTTAGAACAATACATTTTTATGACACAATATAACACGCATTATTCCTAATATACACAGCATTGCTCTTCCTACTCCATTTCCTATCTTGTCGCGTACTCAGAAGCGATTACGTGACGGTACGTTTATCTCTTCAATTCAAGTCGTCGTCAAATCACTTTATCAGTTTCGATCTAACTATCATCACGATGTCTCGCCTTTGCTTTGCCTGTGCCAAGCCTGTGAGTCCCCGCCAGGTAGCCTTGTCTCCCGCAGATGAATGAGGTGATTATAATGAAATGGTTGATGATAATAATGATAATGGCAGATGAATGAGGTAATTATAATGAAATGGTTGATGATAATAATGATAATAGCAGATGAATGAGGTAATTATAATGAAATGTTTAACGATAATAAAATTATGACATTATGTTCATAAACCAATAAGAGACCGAAATGATATTTTAACATTTGATTAAATGACACATCTACTTTAAACATAATATAAATTACTGAGAACGTAATTAACTTGTTGGGTTTTTTACAGCATTCGATCCAGCAGATTCAACAACAAAGCTACAACAATCCCTTCCAGTCAGACATACATTCTGTATGTATGTCACATAAAAATATTTTGGTTCTCGGTAGAGGAGGCCTCCCCGTGGCAAGAACTGGAAACGGCGTACATCATTTGACTGCATACATCTATACGAATACAACAAAATGATCATGTATACCGGCTGGCATTCTATAATAACACGTACTAACCCTTATAATTACTAATATTTTAACAGTTGATGACCTATTAAACACTTGGATGACGAGATATACCTGTTTAAAAACTATATAGAACATATATGAGTTGAGATGTCTTAGGCCGAAAGTTAAATTGGTCCGAGTTGTCTTAGGCCGAGAACGGACCAGGGCCAATGTCCACCATGCTCAAGATTACAATACATGTACTCTATTGTAATTCTCTCTTTGTTTTGTCTTTGAGAATAAACTATTGTTATTGTCATTGTCAATGGCGTGTTCATTCAGGTTGATTAATGACTTATGATTTATATAAACACCTTATTACTACCTATTTTGTAAACCTTATTGAAGTAAAGCTTTAGACATCGAAGTTCAGAAAAACATATCTAAACTTTGGGCATCTGCCATTGATTTGAATAAAGAGAGGGGAAGATAAAGAAATACTCCTAGAAATCAGAGATTGTGTTCATTTTGCAATGATGATATTGAAGATGAATTTCATTTCATTATTAAATGTAGATTGTACGAAATTTTAAAATTAAAGGTTTGAAAACCATATTTTCCAGAGCATGTATATGTTCGTTCAATTATTTAATACACAAAATATAAACAAAAATAATTTAGTTGAATTTATATCTTTAGCTTTAGAAGGAAGAAAATTAATGTATGTCGTTCTGCAATGTATACATTGTCTTTATGTCTTATTATGTTATATGGTATATAATGTGTTTATGTATTGCGATAAATTGAAAACAAATAAAGAAAGAAAGAATTCCATAGATTTGAATACTTCGACTCTGAGCTGAGCTCAGGAGGACTGCGTTAGTGGTATTACTTTTCCCCTTACGTAGCGTAGTTAGGCTGGTAGTTATAAATATTTTTGTAATTAATTGCTTTTACTACGTGCATCTTTCTTTAGAATCTATAATCTTTTATTTTAGACTTAAAGGTAAATTACGTGCGATACATTAACGATGTAATGCTCCTAGGAAGAAACTGTTTAATTACAGCGGATGGTATTACAGTGTTGAACTGCGAAATTCCTCGTCATTCCTATTTATATCGCTGCTGTGAACTCCATTATGAATTCCTTAACCTTCGGTAGACATTAAATTCAAATGTGGAATACCTGTATTAGTGTATCTGCCATCATTACCAATAAATGTAATTGGGATGATGTTTATCACGCTGACATAAGAACCCGTGACTCCGTGATAGCTTATAACTGATCGACATGATAATGTTCCATACAACTGACCTATTTGTGTCTGTCTTATAATGGTCTAAAGACCCATCGACGAGACATTCCATGTACACATACCGAAAGTCAGCGTGAAGCTTATTTTATTTCAGCTGCATCTAAAACATGATATTATTTATAGCAGAAACCAATGTAGACTTGCCTTAAAGTTATATGTTCCATAACTGAGCAAACATTTTGACATGTTGTTTTTTCTCCAGTAATCTACTGAAGATGAAACCATTCAAAGATACGGACAAACATATATGGTGCTTTATAAGCATTTGTACCAACACAGGATGTATATACTGTAGTTATTGTTTAATGCTTTATGTACGTTTTGATGAAATCACATCTGAAGAAGTCACTCGATAATAACCAATATTGCTGCAAAATGTTAAAGATGACAAATGTTATTTTTCTCTATCAAAAACAGGAGCAGACAATTTAGTATTTTTCTTCAGTTACAAAAAATACTTACTTTACACCATTACTACCATTGAAAAGTTTGCGCTTCTTATTCAAGTTCAAGATAAAAATATGAAAAATAATTAATTGCACCCCGAAAAAAATCCCTGGCACTATGTCCTTTATGGAATGAAGTACTGATGGAGCATGCACCAAAGGCAAAATTAATTATTTTATATTACTGTTTGTGTTAATTAGGCATACAGTATATATACACGATTAAATACCAATTACTGTTTAAAATGATGTGTATCTTTTATGCTTTGTCGGCAGTGGAGCATCTTTAAAAGAAAGCGCAGCCCATAGCTTGGCAGCTTGGTTTGACAAAAAAAATTGAGCACTCATATAACTTTGGAAAATAAAAACTTAAGCATTAAGTTTGGTTTTAAATAACAAAATAAGCTCCTCTCTATTCGTGAGTTTGGAAATAACGGCAACTTTAACTTTAACGACTTTAACTTAAAAACTGGAATGTTTTATTAAGATTAACAAAAGGTCTTTTGGTTTATGCTTGAAAAATGGATAATTTCCAATTTTTCGTCGGAGTACCTAAGCACATTTTTGGTTTTAATTATTATGATACATGTATCATTCATTTTAATTCACGGTGAAACTCATAAAAAGAATCTGTCTGCCATCCTCATCAAACTTTATTTACCCCTTAATGAATAACGCAATCGTGTTTTAATTTTGTTTTAAGTGTTTTAATAACTTATACACTACTTATCATTTCTGTAAATAATTTCATTGTTTTTGTCCAATAAAAATATCAAAATCCCCAAATGGCTTGATAAGCCCAAACCCGTCAAGTTTTAGTGAAGATCTTGTGAATAAGGGTTGCACTTTCATAATTTACTGATATACAGCTGCTATCTTTAGCTTGTGAACTTTGAACGTTTCACGGCTTTTCATTCACGGATTCCAATAACACAGTATATATTTGCTTGAGATATTGTATATTGACATTCCTGCTGTCAAAATATCCGGTCCGATGAAGCCCCAGTTTGACATGCGATATCCACTCTCTCTCTATCTCTCTACCAATACTTACACCACCCAGAAATACTTCAACATTACAGAAAGCTACATGCGCTATTTGCAAGTCCAAAGTAAATCACATTCCGGGTGTTTTCTGACATGTTGGAATCTCTGTGTTATGTTTTAAAACCAGCATGAGTGTGATATCCATCATTATCCTAATTTACTTGTCAGAGTTTGTACCTTTGATCTGACCGTTACCTAATTTCCTCCCCAGCATAGCAATGGATAGTTTCTTCATATTCATATTTATTGATGGGTCTACTTGCTATGAAAATTTAGTTTATTCATCATTATTGGCCTTTTTGTTTTCTAGAGATTTCTGTGGAATTCGCCTAGATCTAGTAGATAAGTATTTGGAATGGGCATGTATCTAATCAAGCTGTATAACTGTATATTTCAGCTTGCACGCGATAAGTATTCGTTTAATTTACACCATGTAATTTTGTTCCCACACAACGCGCCTTTGCCATCAAATAGGATTGTTTGTCGCTTATCAAAATGTATGTAAATGGCATAAATATTCTTTACGAGCGTAGAATGGTTCTCTCTCATGCAATAATGGTTCATTCTTGTGTTTTCCACCCACGATACAAATATATTGGTAAAACGAAAAATGGATCTTATGATATCCGTTTTTCAACCATTCAATTTTGAAGTCTGACAGTCAGCTTAATTAATGTTGTTTTTATCTCACAGCAATTATTGGTTTCCAAAACAGGTGCTATCTTGGGATGAATTTCAAGATACACTCGTATGTCCATTACAACATGACTAGATTATTGAGCATGGTACTTGTATCATAAAATATAAATAAATGTATACAAAACATATTCTAAATTGGCTCCTTCTCTACTATAATCATAAGCATTTTAAAGTTTTCTCATACATATTTAATTATTAATTTTCACAAAGGTAGTTAAACACCAAATGTGTTTTGGTAGTGTAAGTGCCTCTCTTATATATAGGACAACATCAAAAATAGGTGTGGGTGTATCTAGGACTGGCAGCCAGCAGCTAGAGGATTTATTGTGTTTTATAGACATACAAAATGTATCAAAATGTATGAGCATGTTCATAAGAGCTCTGTTTACCAATCAGCAGTATTACGTATGGTTATGAGTAAAATTTGTTTCAATGATGGAGTTCCGGTAGCACACGGAGACAATCTCCAAAATACAACAGTCTCCAAATCCAACTAATATATACTCACAACACTTACGAAGCTTATATTAACAAGTAACCCTAAAACCTCACGACATTTTCTATAACAGTTATAAAATAACAATCATGTACGTTTTTCTATAACAGTTATAAAATAACAATCCATGTACGTTTTTTTCTATCATAATTATAAAATAACAATCATGTACGTTTTTCTATAACAGTTATAAAATAACAATCATGTACTTTTTTCTATTATACTTATAAAATAACAATCATGTACGTTTTTCTATAACACTTATAAAATTACAATCATGTACCTTTTTTCTATTATAATTATAAAATAACAATCATGTACGTTTTTCTATAACAGTTATAAAAATAACAATCATGTAAATTTTTCTATTATACTTATAAAATAACAATCATGTGCGTTTTTCTATAACAGTTATAAAATAACAATCCATGTACGTTTTTCTATTATACTTATAAAATAACAATCATGTACGTTTTTCTATAACATTTATAAAATAACAATCATGTAAATTTTTCTATTATACTTATAAAATAATAATCATGTACGTTTTTCTATCACAGTTATAAAATAACAATCATGTACTTTTTTTCTATTATACTTATAAAATAACAATCATGTACGTTTTTCTATAACACTTATAAAATAACAATCCATGTACGTTTTTCTATTATACTTATAAAATAACAATCCATGTACGTTTTTCTATTATACTTATAAAATAACAATCATGTACGTTTTTCTATTACACTTATAAAATAACAATCATATACGTTTTTCTATTATACTTATAAAATAACAATCCATGTACGTTTTTCTATAACACTTATGAAATAACAATCATGTACTTTTTTCTATCATATAGACTGTACTTATTAATGACCAGTCATGATAATAATCATACAATAACAATCATGTATGTTCTTCTATAATACAGACTGTACTTATTAATTAACAGTCATGATAATATTCATGCAATAACAATCATGTACGTTTTCGTTTTTCACTTATAGTCTTAACATACATTATGACATATGAAACATGGCTTATCAATTTATGAAGTGTATAAAGACCACTAAAGACTACTAGCCTATTATATTTTATTTTGTCAATAATCAAATCATAGCTCCTATTACAATATATTTAGGTACGTTGACATAGGAGACAAGCGCCTGTGTTCGCTTGCCAGTCTATAGGCCAAAACCGAGAATGTAACCTTTATAAAAGATATCAGAACAACATCCTATAAAACAAAGATTAGATTGGCTTAAAATATCACTTAGGAACTGCATGAATGCAATTAACGAGTTTACGCTTATAAATAGCATGCTTTAATACGCGAATCCCGCCCTTAACTATTAGCTACACACAATATGTAAGTCAGAACACGTTTCTAAGTTCATTCTTATTTATTTTCAAATGTAAGAGTGCCATTAAGTTCACTTTCTTTCTTATAATAAAAATCTGGCTTCGAAAGAAAATTCCAAATGTTATTGATAAGATGTGCTTGTAGGCTGAGCACGTGTTTTTTATGATATAAATTAAATACATAAGTGATATTGTACATTTTTGAGGCGTAGAAAAACTTAAGTAGCCGGTGGATAACACACTACAGCGTTTCTAAGGCTGGTTTTGGTTAACAAATTAGTTTGGATGTGTTAACAGGAATTTGTATTAGTCATAGTAAGAACTAGGTGGTTGTTTATGACATATTTTGCTTTAAGCAAAAACAATATGTAAATTGCTAAAAAGTTGATTACAACTACACAAGTCGGATAGTTGGCTGTGAAACAATGAAATTGTAAATGTACATTAAAACTTATAACGCTATATGCTTCATCAATTTGGTGAAGAATATATAAATTTCAGATTAAAAGAATTAAATAATTACCACAGGTTTCAGATGAAATTTCATGAAACGAGTCGTGAAAACTTTCATTGTTGCGAACTTTGGCACGGGACGATATTAATGACAAAAACCTATATGAAATGAACATCTAGGTCACATTAACTATTATGAGGAGTTGTAACACATCCTAATCTACTAGTCCTGGTCTTTACTGTACCTGCTCTCCCTCTGAATTTCGGAGCTCCCTCCTAGCTTTCTTTTTCTCAACGTCTCCGTAGACACCACCTTCATCTTAGCCTTGAGTTGAGCGCTCGCACTTCATTTCTGGTTTTTATTTCATGGTTGAGACTCATCAAACTCTATATCAAATATGGTAGTTTCCGTTCCTGCTCAGCAAACACCATAAAGGAAGTGGGACGACTGATTTGCTGTTATCAGTACTAGCATAATATGACAGACAGGGTGTTCTTTCGGTGTGCTTGTTTTTCGTGAGAAAGCACTATAAAAACGTTTGATTGGATGATTGGTTGGGCTTGACCTTCTATTAACAGCTAAGTTAATTTAAGGATTTCGAGCAAATCAGTCGCCCCACTCCGTTAATGCTGAACGATAAGCAGGGGCAGAAAGTACCACTTTTTATAGACTAAGGTGTGTCTCGGGATTTCCTCATAGGGACGAACGCTCATAGATAGGATCCTAGATTTAGTCGACTTTTACACACATGCAATGGACAGCAGGTACAATGATATCGTCCTAGTTGCAAGGATAACAGTTTCACTAATATAATGTTAAACAAAATAATTAAATCATATTTTTGTCAAACCCACACACCCAACTCCTCGGATACACGAAAGGTCATCAATAACCAAATCAAAAGGTCCGTATATATACAAGACCTTCGGTCAAACACCTTCTAGAAGAATTAGCGCATTATAACTTGATTCGACAAATCACCTTCCTTCATTTGCTTATACGTAACTGTTTTCAATAATTTTTCTCTCCCAAATCCAACCATTTCTGTCTGTCTCCATGTGCTTTGGAAACACATGAAGGGTGATTTGTCAAGCAACATATCTTGTAAATATTACCTGTGTCTTTCACAAAGTGATAAACGCGTGCTTTAGCTGATTTGTTTCATGATCATGGAATAAAATGAATATAAAAAAACTCCTGGACCATCATTAATTCAGAATTTGATACACGATAAACAGAGGAACTAATTTGAAAAGGATATTAGGTCATGTTCTAGGTAAATGAAGTTTGATTTTAGTCTTCAAACAAAAGAAAATTCCCATTTCCTTTTCAACTCACCTTTAGACATAAACATCATTTAAACTGTTTGTTTGCACTTTAAGAGTTATATTTCATGAATTCCACACATCTAAGCAATATATAGTTTAACTCCTTGGAAGCTTTCGTTGATCTTGTTAGAACGTGTTAAAATGCAGTTTTATACATCTGTCAAAAGCATATCCGGGTCGGATAAGTACATTGTATATATGTACGAGCTCATAAGCTTCCGTACCAAATAAGTGCGCGCCAACGTTTCCTCAAACATATCAAGATTATGTGATGTACTCAAGAACCTACTGCTGTTGTAAGTTTAATAACTTACAAATTCACATTTTGAATGTTAACAGAAACACATTCTACTTGCATATTACACGGTGTAAAAAACATCAGTGAAAGTTAGTTACATGCGGATATTGTTGTTATGGAAAGTTTAACGACTTCCCCGGATTCTATTAAATGGCCAATGACATAATACCCCGATATACTTGGACTAAAACTAAGATTACAAAAGATTTAAGATGCTCCACCGCCAACAGAGCATACATGGTACCCATCATTTGAATAATAAATCGTGTTTAATCGTGTGTATATCTTTCTTATTAACTCAAAAAAATAATATAAAATTATTGATTTTGCTTTCGGTGCATGCACAATCAGTACTGCATTCCCTATAGGATATAGTGCCACTGAATGTTTTCGGGATGCAATTAATTATTTTCAATATTTTTTATCTTGAACTAAAATAAGAACTCAGATTTTCGATCGTGGTAATGGTGTGAAGTAAGTAACTTTTGTAACTCAAGAAAAATACTTAATCGTCTGGTCCTGTTTTATAGAGAAAAATCATCATTTGTCAGCGGTGGAGCATCTCTAAAAAAACTGGATTACAACTAAGGGCATTACGTACATGTACAATACCCTAACATTTCCCAATCATACACACCCTCAAAGATATGAAAGTATCACACAGAGAACTGCTATCCCTTAAATCATCCGACCAAAACACCAATAAACAATAGTTCCATGTCATATGTACGAGTTTTTGTTCTAAAACAAGAGTTTGGTTAGTAAGCTAGTGTTATTTGGGGCCTTGATGACGCTATGTGGTGGCAGTACATACATCGGTGCTATTGGAGAATACTTCACACCTAGACGCCGAGAATTCTTCCAATTCCTGACCGCCATCAGACACGTACGACCTGTACTAAAGAGTTCATTAGTCAGAGTGGAACGCTCGGGTCACGTGAAAGTTATGTTACCAATGTACCATACACGCGCCTACCTGCAAGGTGTGATTACACAAACCCTCTATAGGCGATCCTTTATATATTACACGTGTAAATTTATAATTCGATGCATCCTTATCGAGTATCAACATGTAAGATACTTGCATTCCTTCCTTCCTCAATAAAGTGACCACACTGGAGTGGCTGTGGTTTGTTCTGGCGCCTTGAGTTAATAATTTGATTTTATTTTCTGTAATATTGGCAGTAGAATCTAATAGAAACAAAATAGACCAATTCTTCTGGAATTGAAACAGCTCCACACATTTTTTTTTTCCTCAAGATTTTTGTGGTTGCCTTCCTTAAAGTTACCATATCTCATAGTTTTTGCAATATACACAAGGAAAGGGTCTACAATTCGAACATTTCGAAACAAAATTGATGACATTTCTTCCAATCACATCTGTTTCAACATATGATAGCAAATTAAGGTCTATAATAAAGGTTTCGATAATGTAACCTTTATAGGTTATCGTAGTGGAGAGGAATATTAAAAGTCTAAATTTTATCAGATTAAACACAAATTACAATCTTTTCATAAGTGTTCCAAACAGAACATAATTGACAATATTCCTAATATTAACTGTCTCTGCTCCAAATGCCCGGCTACATCATTCCTTGACGAAGGTTGTGTTGTCGAACATTTGGATCAGAGACGGTTAATATTATGAAAATTGTAAATTATAATTACTTATCAACAATATGAAGATTTCAGACATAATATACAAATGCAATAACTAACTATATCAATACAATATAATACAACACAATCATGGTGGGAGACTGTAAGATAGAGAGGGGGTAGACAGACAGAGATAGACATAGATAGACTGAGAGAGGGGAGGGAGGTGTCAATGATTTAGTTCTGAGTAAAATTAAGAATAAGAACATTATCATTTCCAGATAGGGTTGGGTCATCAAACATCAGGGTTTGAGTGGAATGTATATCAAGTTCTATACGTTGTAAGACGTAAAGGTTACAGTTAAAATGGCATGAATCTTCATAAACAAATCGCTTTCATAGCGATGGTCATTGGTTATGTTAACTCTGAATAGATCGAATTTTCTCAATTTACAATAGCAGGATGCTGTCACTAATGATTTGTAAGCTGGGTTTTGTGAAGACTCTCTCTAAACCAATTAATGTTTTATAATTGTCTAATACTGTACGTTTATTAGTATCTAAACTGTTCCAGAGTCTTAAATGGTAGTTGGGAGGAACGATTTGTTAGTGATCTTCAGTCGGTTATAGTTGATTCCAGAATATCTTAGTGCAAATTTGGTAGTTTCTGAGTTGAAAAGAGGAAGAAGAGAGTAAAGATAAGGTGATTTTTGTCCATAGTAATTTTATATTATTAGATAAGTTTTCACCTAGATCCCCTGTCAGATATGGGTTCCTGGTCAGTTTCCGATTATGAATATTTACTTTCTGTATGAGGGTAGCCCTGTAACTATCCAAGCAGCTTCTAACAGGATTTTTCTAATTTGTCAAAGATTATCGATGAAGCAGGACAATATGAGTCAAGGACTCGAGTGATATAAGGAGCGTTAGGATCATCTGGGATATCAGAGCCGTAGGTTTCGACAAATCACCAGAGCATTGGTTATCGATACGTATCAGGGCAATAAACTCTCAAAAATGATAAGGACCGTTATCGGTAAAGCGTCTGATTAGAAGTTCTCAGTGAAATGTCATGGCTATAGGTTACACTTTGATATCAGGAACACAGGGTACTGACAAAGCATCAGGACCATGAGGTTACTGACAAAGCGCCAGGACCATGGGGGTACTGACAAAGCGCCAGGACCATGAGGTTACTGAAAAAACGCCAGGGCCATGGGGGTACTGACAAAGCGCAAGAATCAGGGGGTACTGACAAAGCGCAAGAATCATGGGTTACTAACAAAGCGAAAGAATCATGGGGTACTGACAAGCGCCAGGACCATGGGGTACTGACAAAGCGCCAGGACCATAAGGGTACTGACAGAGCGCAAGAATCACGGGGTACTGACAAACGCCAGGACCATGGGGTACTGAAAAAAGCGCCAGGACCATGGGGTACGTACAAAGCCCAAGAATCATGGGGTACTGACAAGCGCCAGGACTATGGGGGAAACTGACAAAGCGCCAAGATCATGGGGTTTCTGACAAAGCGCAAGGATCATGGGGAACTGACAAAAGGCCAGACCGTGGGTTATTCAGCGTCAGGAGTAGGGTTATTGGGAACGCGTCAGAACAATGGGTTGTTGAAAAAGCCCTTGTATCCAGGATTTTAGATAAAACGCCAAGACCATGTGTTATTGAAAAAGCGACAGGGCCATGTTTAATTGAGAAAACGCATGGAACATGGGTATTTGAGAAAGCATTAAGACCATGAATATTAGAGAAGCGCTAGGAACATGGGTATTTGAGAAAGCGCCAGTAATATGGATATTTGAGAGCGCAAGAAACATGGGTATTTGAGAATACGCCAGGAACATTGATATTTAGGAAAGCGTAAGGATAGGAAAATGGGTATTTGAGAAAGCACGAGGAACATGAATACTTGAGAATATTGATATTTGAGAAAGCTCTAGGAACATGGGCTCGGTGACAAAGTGACGTGACTATGGGTTATCGATAACAAGTTATCTATGAACCTTTCCTCAAAATGTCTCCGACGTGTCAAGCCACCATGGTTTACCGTCAGAATCATGAGTCAGGAAGCGTCATTAACAAATTTTACACACGAAGCATTCGGGTCATGATTAACGAAGAAAGATTCCGACGACTTATTGGCATGAATGCCATGCAGACAAAGTCATGCAGCGAGGTCACAAGGAAAAGGTATCAAATATTATAAAAAATGCATTCATTATAGATAATAAGGGAATAATCGTGACTGTTTGCCATGCCATTTTGGGGATTGTGATTGTGTTCAAAAAATAATTGCCTTTGCTTGGTAAGTTTGTCTGGAGTTAGTGTTGACCGTGATTTGAGAGAAACATAATATCAAATGCAAACGATAGAAGAGTTTTAAATTATCAAATATATACAATATGTCGCAATGTAGGTACGTTGATTTAAATTTAAAGTATTAACCAATGGGATTGTTTTAAAGATGCTCCACCGCCGACAGATCATAAATAATTTTGATCATATGCACAATAATTGATGTTTGGTTGTATATACATATTTCTAACTAACACAAAAATACACATACAATAATTTGTTTTGCTTTTGTTGTCTGTGAAATCAGGACATTATTCCTTAAGGGGCATAGTGTCAAGGATTTTTTTTTCGGATTGCAATTAATTATTTCAAATATTTCTATAATGAAGCTCAAATTTTCCATGGAGGTAAAATTGAAAAGTAGATAACTCTTGTTACTAAAGGAATATATACTAATCCATATGTTCCTGTTTTAATAGATAAAAATTATCATTTGTCGGCGGTGTAACATCTATAAACGTGTACACCTGTTAAACCAAACGTTATATCATTAACTATATAGTAATAATGTTTCTAATGTTATACTGTTGACAATGTTTACTTTATCATTTATAAAGCATACCACGCATACAGATGGTCAATAGTCGTGTTTACAAACATAGGATTTTACAAATATTTTAAATATGTCGTAGGTGAGGTTTTTACTGTGAACAGTGGAATACATTAGCTGTTGCCTGTGCATAGAAATTACTGTATGAACTGGTGTTTTTGTTTCATACGATAGGTAAAAAAGTGTCTATAAATGTTACCTTTCACAAAACTTTTGAAAGTTTTAAAAATATAAATCCATGTGTTCAAAAAATTGTTTTAATTTGTACAAGTGTTCATATGATGTAATAATTAAAGAACTTGAACTTGAAATGGTGGAATAATTTTATAAATTCAAAAAACATTTGACTGAAATGCATATGTTTAAATAGCGTTTCATACACGCAAGAAGAGAGCCGTACAGCCGTGCGTGTTTTAAAACGTTTCCTGAAAGGCATATTTGAATAACTGTCTATATTTACGTCTTCTAGTGCAGTATCTTAAGGTTAGAGAGATGATTTTCTCTGATCTTGAGTGGGCGATTGACTGACAGCTAGGGGGAGGAGTTATCGCACTTCAGGGGCAGTAACTAATTATAATTAGATATGCATTGGAATGCGAGGAACGCTATGTAGATATATATTTCTATATACATAGCTAGATGATTGTATATAAGTAGTTATTCTCTAACTTTTCCATTCATTTGGAACAAATACTCGAACAAGCTACAACAGAAAACTGGACTTTTGAGAATTATTGAGAAGAATATTGAGAAGGTAAAACTTTGTGAAGGATTCAAAGATATCTCACTGGTTATATTCGAAAGATTTCCACAAGATCCGAAAACAGTTTAAACGCGTGGAAACACCATTGATTTCAAACCGGAGAGGAACTTTTACGTGATTTTATAAGAGAAAGGCCTGAATTGTTATAAGAATAAATAGGTTGTATACTTTGTGAGTTACCAACTCCAACTGTGTGTGAAAAATTAACTTGGTTTGCAATTTTCAGCAAGTTTGACGCACTTGTGTTTGTTTGAACTAAGCTAGAACTCAATATGTCTATAGTTCTACCACGCGCGGGAGAGCTCAAATACGCCATGGTGTGCCACCTGGCAGTGCCGCTGGAAAACGCCGCTCAAATCAGCACAGAGTCACCGGAAATAGGTGTGGACGATTCCGCAGACGGTCTCCTCGTGTCGGAGCTAGTTCCGGAATCCGATAGGACGCTATGTACAGAGACTAAGTCACTCACCATTAAAACGTAATGTTTCTAACTGATGTGAGAATCTAGCAGTAGTTATTGAAGAAAACACACAGAATTCCAACATTTCATTACATACAGTGGGCGCTGTTGACAGTATTGTTGGCGTTCTTTTGTAATGTTACGTCCGTTAAATGTTTGACATTTGTATGAATATTCCAATGATATGACGACGGGATATATCACTTTTATCGGCAGAACTAGGTCACTGTGATCCATCCTGAGACTTCTAGCCGCTCATCATGCGGTTAGCGGCACGCAATTCTGGGAGAAGCCAAGATAGTATTGTCGACAACGGATTTCAGGTAAGACAATATAGGACATGACGACTGTGCAGATAATCGGACGTAATATTAGGTCAAGAATTATCGCGGTAAAATATCAGAAATTAGTCGTTAAAATGTTAATTGCATGTTATTAATGGTGTTGACCAGTGATGATGATAATGATGATGATGGTGATGGTGGTGGTGGTGGTGTGTGTGTGATTTTGATGATGATGATGATAATGATGATTGTGATAATGCTGACGATGATGATGATAATGATGATGATGATGATGATGATTATGATGATGATGATGATGATGATGGCGGTGGCGGTGGTGATGATAATGATGATGATGATTTTATAACTATCATTGGTATTGTCCTATAAATATATTCCTAACAACATCTGGTTTATACATGAAGTATTGAATGCGCCATTTTTCATTTAATTAAAGATTCGATGAAGAGTAAAGAGACAGTTTAAGATCGTGATAATTGAAAATAGGTATGATACATATTTGTATGTGAGAGTGGTGTACTTTCAGGAAGTAAAATTCTATTTTAATAACATTTCTTTTTACGGAAGTCGTTAACAAGAAATGCATAATAATAGCTATATTAATTGATTATGTGCATAATTAATTAATTAATGCGGTGTCGTCCCCGATGTGGTTTTATATCCCTGCAATGTCGTTATGGACGAGATGTCCCATTCAAACGAACTTCTATAAATATGAAATCAGAAATAGAGACAATGCATTAAGGAATTCGCAGAAAAGTGAATATTTATTAAAAAAAAACATTTGAAAGAAAACCTTTGAGTCTTATTTAAATCATGAATGAATGAATGAATGAATGAATGAATGTCCAAGTTTTAGACACCGGTTGTAAAAGCTATGCCATATATGGTGATTTAGCACGGTTAAATATTTATGAGATTTTCTCAAGAATTTTAACGTATGATAGCACCGTATACGTAACGAAAGTTCGGGAAATATAGTTAACATATATGAATGCATTATAACAAAAAAAGACTATCATAAAATATTGCAATTTTATTATCTTTATAATTTGCTAATTAAATTTAAATATTTTGGCGAGTCATGACTCACAGACACTTCAAGGTCATCTCATGATCAGTAGAGGGTTTCTTGTGGATCAGTTGAAGGTCTGTGTGTGGACAGTGATGGGAGGGCCGCGAATGAGGAGAGGGCCGGGGTTAGGGGAGGAACCGAGGATGAGGACAGGGCCGGGGTTAGGGGAAGGGCCGCAAATGAGGACAGGGCCGTGGGTTAGGGGAGGGGCCGCAAATAAGGACAGGGCCGAGGTTAGGGAGGGGTCGCGAATGAGGACAGGGCCGAGGTTAGGGAGGGGTCGCGAATGAGGACAAGGCCGGGGTTAGGGGAGGGTCGAGGATGAGGACAGGGCCGGGGCTAGGGGAGGGGCCGAGGATGAGGGGGGGGGGATATTAATATCTTGCTTTAGAGCCAAATCGCAAGAAAAACATTCATGTGAGAGTCTTTCCTTCACTCCCATCTTTTGCTGCTTTTTTTTTTTAACTAAACATGTTCAGTGGTCACCCGCCATTATCATAACATAGCGTGTCTAGACGTGATAAGACGTAAAATAAAAAAACCCACGGAGTATGAATACCACCTACACGATATGATGTAACATAACAGAGTTGGCTGGCGATAATATAAAGAAAAACACATCTTTGATGTATAATGAACATATAGATTTCAATAGCATTCTTCTTTTACGATATGGCGGAAATAACTCCTCGCACATTATTCACTGTCGTCCGTCAACAGTATCATTGGCAGCACTGATAGATGAAGCTGAATGGAACCATTGTATTATAGACAATACTTACAACTCTATGATTAGCTGTACCAAGATATAAATACATATATTTCAATTACGCACACTCCTCTATAACATTGCCGCTATTGTTTTTACTAACCAACTTCTATTCTTGGAGGTTAAAAAAGTGTGTTAATTTGGAGGTGTTTACGATTTTTAACGACGAAAGTTATTGTATGTACAAATATTTCTTACCTTTACTGCAGCGTTATTACATAATATTTAAGTAAAATGGTAATTCCTGTCTAACGAAGCTTATTAGTTTATTCGAGTGTGTAACGGTGTTACTCATGTAAAGGTTTGATAGGTTTTCGGTAATGGCTCAAAGAGAAAAACAACCGACCCGCGAAGGTAAAACTAAATTAGTTTGTATTGTATATTAAGATACTGGTGCTGACTGTACCCGAAGAATCAAGAAATCTAATTCCTTGTGTCTATCCTATAAGTGTAATTCTATTTGTAAAACCATTTACAGAATGCAGACTAACGAAAGAATCTGAGTTCTACTGATAACGTTTAGTGCTAGTAAAATATTCTCTTTGAAGTAAAACGATAAACATTTCTCGGGAATTCAATGTTACTTTCGAAATAATAAGATTTTTTTCTGTCCTGTATAACAAAGGCGAAATTTAGTCTAGAGTTATTGCCATTTATTCCCCATTGTTTACATGTTGTATAACAATCTAATTTCCCCATTAAATAAGGACGCGTTACCGGGAGAGTTATCAATTAGACTATTATTAGTTATCAAAATACCGAGAGGTATCAATTAGTATGGTTGTAAAAGTGGTAAAGATTTGTTCGGATGGAAGTATGACTGTTGAAGTGGTAAAGCTTTGTTCGGATGGAAATTTTCTGACGTTAAACTAAGGCGAGACATTTACGGCAAAAATACGCCAATAACTTGAATTGCTTCATCTGTTATTCCGTAAGGAAATAGAAATCTTTCCTAGCTAGGACTTATACTATGAAATATTAAAAATATACATATTCTAAGTAAATACTGTACTTCGAACAGCAGGCAAATATTATTTAAATAGCATTTAATATCTGTGATTTCTTTTGTTTTCAGGTTGGCATTTTGGTGCGGAAATCATAAACGGCATTAAAACGTCTACCGTATCCAGCTACATGGCGCGAGCCGGAGTTTGTACTTGACATTTTCAAGGGTAGCAACACAAAGTTTAAACGAAAAAAGCGAGCAACCCTCCGATGCTTGAGGAATGACGATTATGAATTAATTAAAGACTTTTGAAGCGAACGGATTGGATTAAATCAAGGCATGTAACGGAACTGTTTTACATATAGCTAAGCCATGTCAGCGGTAAAACGTGTCAACTTTGGAGGAATTTAACAGTTTATAAAATTGACGTCAGGTCCATTTGTAGATCTACAAGGAAAAAGATTTTCTGTCCACGTTATGTGTTAACCCGACATTTATCTGTCGGAGTCCCGGAAACGTTTGTCTCAAATGTCACTTGACTGACAGTGATACGATTCCCGACTAGGTACGCTGAAATGTGTTGGAATATGGCAATTTATTCAGGTGTTTTAAATCTTGTTTTTTTTCTGTGTTAAAATAGATTTATTATACATTTGTTATGAATCACTGTTTATCTATGTGTGATGTGTATTAGTACAGTATATAGTGTTTGGCAAAATTAAAATTTTGTAATATGCATACTGTTTTTGAGTTTTGATATATATAAATAAACTGCGTGTGTGTTATTGTAAGTTATTTTTATCGATGTTTTGTGTCATAACATGAATGATAATATATGTTCCTCTTTTGAATTCGACATAAAGAGAATGGATCTGATTAGCCCGCTGCAAGCATTATTAATCCAATAATATTCTAGATGCGCGACATTGAGAACTTCTACGTAATCACCTCAAACATTGACCGGTCACCAGGTAATATGTAGTATGCCTCGTGCTCGCACACGCACGTGTTACCATTCAATATCGGAGCAAACATTGTAGCTTATACAATACAAAATGCTAAGTCGCTTCAATTGTTGGATTAGTTGCATATTTAACATCATGTAACACAATTTACCTATGAACTAGTACTTACACAAGTTCGAATTACTCGGTCTATCTTTTCCTTGTTCATATATTAATGTTTGGAACAAAGGTATATTTAAATGATTTCATATACATATTTCACCAAAATCTGGGGTTCTGTGAACTATGAAACTATTTATAGTAACTCGGAATTCCCTTTCCTTAGATAAATGACGTCATTATAGGTTGTGTGTGGTGTGTGGTTTTGGTTTTAGCACCATCCACGTGCACGGCTACCGTTATTGACGTAGCTCACCGCAATGTACAACAAATTTGCTTGATGAGGGTATAAGGCACGGGCCGTGCACGCGAGGCGCGTGATGCGTATTTCCTCAAGAATGTCAAAGATTCCATTCAAGAATGATCAACCCCACAGGGACCTGGCATGAAAATTTTTAACCAATAGTATACATATATAATATATATGTATACTGTTAGTTTAAAAAAAATCGCGCCAGGTCCCTGTGATCAACCCACATTCCTCATACAGTATATGTAATTACGTGATCATATCATAATATGATTAATAGTTGCATCATTTTATCTCCATTTAGGATCGAAAACGCTGCCTTCATTTATACAAGTGAACAAAATCATCTCATTCCTAAATGCTTGTACATGAATCAGTTTAAAAGTCACAGCTAGTTAAGTTTGGTTAATCATGTTTGTTGAGCGCTTGAAGATATCTGCGACATAAAATACTATCTAAATCATATCTGTTGCCTGAGTTGTATGACATCACCGACTCTTCTACTTCCCATTCAAGGGGAAGTAATCCTGAAGTGAAAATTAAGGGCGAGTTGTCAGTCTACATACATGTTTAACTCGTCATTGCAAACTCACGGCACCGCTGCCTTCTGTGTCACAAAAATATGGCGATGTCGTTTCTAAATGTGTGCGTTATATTTCATAAATTGTTATTAAACTCAGGACCCGAGGCTCTAAGCACTTCAATTAAGGCCTGATTAGACTAATTCGAGGAGAAAAAAGAAGACATCTACATGTATTTGGGAATTAAAACCTTTTCTGCCAATAGGGGAATGGTGATTGTTGTTGATGTTATACAGCGTAGTACACCATGTTGTGTGTTACTTCATGTGTTTGGGCAATGTTAGAGTGAGTGACAGCAACACGTCCATTCATTTTGGCTTCCTTTTATTCTTCTCAATTCTCTGTCTTTTACAACAAAAGAGTTCCAAAGTTCCAACTGTGATTTAGAGTTATTTCCCCTTTGCCCACAACTAGATCGTTTCATCACTCATTCCAATACAATATTATAACACACCTACAGTTTAGTTTTGAAGATCAAATCGACAAGCTAATCAAGCCGTTTCTCTAACAAGAGACTAAACAAGTATTACACGAAATGATTTGTCTCACCTGTCCTTCTACATATAGAGTATATGTAATGTCCATTGGTAAACGACAAAGATGACACATGAAAGTAGGCCAAGGTCATTCAAGCAAATATACTTGAATGTGCTTTATCCAGCACGCCACAGGTCCAATATCTGAGCTCTTTATATATTATGTCTTTCTCCTCACCTGTTGTTAAAAGTCGTTTAAATATTTTAACCTTAAATATAGGTCAAGGTCATTCATTTGAACTAACTTGGTAGTACTACATCCAAGAATGCTAGAGGCCGGAATACCAGGTCTTTGAGCCTCTGAGTTGAAAAGAAACCATTTTAAGATTTTAGCCTATTGGACTAGTGTTATCTTGAATGAAGGTCAATGTCATTCATTTGAACAAACTTTGTAGCACTTCATCCATGCATATGCTACATGCCAAATATCAGGTCATGCCTCTAGGTCTCTTATTCCGTCTTCGCATATTACAAAGTTAGCTCCCTTTTGTATAGATATCCATTGTGACATCATTATGTTGTGTGTGCAATTCACATTGTTTTCTATCTAGTTATGATGTTACGTTTGCAAACACATGATGTCACAATCAATACCTAGCCACAAGTGCAGATAACTCTGTAATATGCAAATAAAGAATAAATTAATTGTTGACAAAATGTCGTTTAAAGATTTCAGCGGGTTTTGTGGGTTCAGTTGGCAGTAAGTGAGGGTGACTATATTATCGGATGATGATAAATCAAGGGTGTACCGTTGCTAATTAGGTATCATATGCCGACATTTTGTTTCAGATTTGTCTAAAATACAACACAAATACAAAGTTAATCAAAATGATTCATCTGTATTTCATTGTCCCACAATTTAACTCAACATTCATCTTACATTTTGTACATTACTCACACACACACGACTTTGTCAACAATTTTTCAAGAATTTCAATACAATAATACTGGTAAGCTTAATATACAAGTTTTTGTTCAACACAATTCCTTGTTTTTGAGTCTTTTCAAAGTCTTTATGTTATTTTTTTCCCTTTCAATTAAGCATGTGGGATTAAGAAACCCACTTTAGGAGGGTTAGCGTTTATATACTTGAACTCTGTAGCCATTCATCACCATGGCCCTCAACACCTTAGCTACAAACAATATCTATCCATAAATGAATATAAGATAGTATACTAAACAATGTCACCAGACCTAAAGTCAAATCAACACTCCTTTCAATTTTTCAGAAATCCTTTTTTGACCTGAAATTAAATTGAAAATTCTTGAGCGCAATTTGTTTTATTTGTATAGGTGTAACATCAGAATACATATATGTCATTACATTTCCTACCTCTTACACACATACCCTTTTATTTGGTATCATTATCAAAATTACATGAAAACACTTAAGTCACAACTTGTAACCATTTAAATACTTCTAACCTATAAAATAATTTAACAATCATTTAATCCAATACATATTCTCTATGTACAAAATCTACAAAAAGTTCATATTTCTGTGTAAATGTCGTCTCTGTAGCGTTCACACACCGCTTCACTGATCTATCAGAGTTACTTCCCTTTGTTTCACTCTGTTAATACATGTAGTACAATAAAATATACTGACGGAGTGGAACAAAGGGAAGTAACTCTAATGTCAGAATTAAAATATAAGACTCTCCTTATTCTACCTGCATTAGGTTTAAGAAAACATATTTCTGACATGTACATAGTACATGTGCTGTACATGTACTAATTCTGTTTATATACATACTGTAGCTCATACAAATAGTCTTGAGTGAAATTTGGATTTGGTATTTCTCTGATTGAGTTTGCTAAATCTGCCAGTGAATAACACAAGAGGCATCAGTGTAAAGCAATTAATGGCACAACTCTTCATATTAGGGATGTAATGTGCCAATTTCAGTAAAAATATAGACTATGTAGACAAATGTAGTCAAAATGATGTTGTCTGCCAATACAGATGTATTACCATACACATATATTTCTAAGCAATCAAAATATCTATGGGACAGGACTGTGGATTTCACAGACCAAGGGGCACAACCATGATCCAGTATACCTACAGGTAACCGAACAAACTCATCAAAATTTTATTAAATCTGAAAAAATATATCTGACTTATTACATGTACTGTACAGTTGTTATATTTTGTGGGTGTAAAATTTCGCGATTCACTGTTTGGAACTTGTTAGCGGAGAATTATTTTTGCAAATTATTTTTGTAGAACTAGTATTTGAAACTATTCATACGACAGGCTATAATATGTAAGCCTTTTGATAAATTTCGCAAAGGCATTAAATTTTGTGAATTTGGATCGATCCGCGAACTTGGCGAAATCATTAAAGCCCCTGTGAATATCAGCGACTCTACACTATACAGTACATGTAAATTGCTAAATTAGTGCTTTAAGTACTTTATATATGACACAACATTTTGGACATTTTCAGAGAGTCATATAGATTGATTCGAATATACAATGTATATGTATCCTCATCCAACATTAATACATAAATGTAGTTGCAGGGAGTATGAAATCTCATAGTTAAGTAATACGATCATACCTCAAAATTATCCTGGAATACACAGACACTTTGTATCAGTATAGAAAACAACATCTTACGTTACCATTATATATAAAGATTAATCTTCATTGTAACTGAGGATACTGCAGTATATTTTATGTGTTAGTGCTCCATAAATAAGTATGTTCGTTGCCAACTGCGTTCATACTAATGTATACTGAGTCACAATGAAGGTCAAATCCTTATATTTAAATCCCTAGCTGTTATAGTTTTAGATAAATCTGGTTACTATGGTTACTATGGTTGCCCTGGTTGCTAGGCTGAATAGATTAACTGTGTATATGCTACTGTATATAATACAAAGCAGAAGGAGAGAAAGATACAAATACTGTCTAAACAGGTAGAAGTCATCATTTATACTCGCACTATGAACTATCATACCGCACAACCACAACTTCTAAATAGGTCTCATCAGAAGGCTTCGTTCATACACACACCACCATCTCCAACTGTCATCAAACCATTTAGTAAAACAATTTCTCTTAAACATTTCAACACACCCATGCATAATCATAACCCACACAACTGAACACAATGTTGTTGTAAAATGCTTAGGAATCCACAAGTAACAAATGATTATATCACAAAAATCACACGCATGATTGAGCATGATAACATACACCATCTCAATAGTATAAAATAAGTCTTAAAATCATTGGAATACAACAAATGCACTTCTTATTTCAAGTTGATAATGATTTTAAAGTTTTAAAAAACAAGATTTGGTTTCTGATTGCTCAAAGGAACGGGGTTCGGCTGGGATTAGGTTATTGCATTGAAAATTTCACAAGTTTTATTAATTAAGGTTCATGATCATATTCATACTTACATTCCTGAATGAGACACAAATCACAAGCCCCTCATTGAGTGTTACCCATTAAGACCAAATTGACTAATTCTGTAACCAATAAATGAATTTTATCAAAACTATTTACAAAATGTGACTGTTTTCCTTTAAAGTGGGACGACACACCTTACCTGGATTATAACACAATGGTGTATATTCATTGTAACCCTGATCAATACTAGCTGTAATATTGCTCGCAGCTAGAGAACCTCTCTTTAACTCAATCCGTTGAGTGTAAGACTAGTAATGCAGGGGAATCTTTAGTTTATTTACAGTCTCACAAGGAGACAAATACGGGACCAGTCTGATGCTCAACTAATCGAGCTAAAGAGAAGCTGTCTCTAGCTGAGATGTATATATGTATTGCAGCTAAGATTGACCAGGGTTACAAACTCCCCTCCAGGAATGACTCGTCCTTGACTTTTAAGGGGTCACAATGATTCCTTTGCTGGTACCGTTGAGGATCATTCCCCAGTTCCTACATGGGCGCCAATGTAATAGAGTGCAGGATTTGATATGAATTTAATCACTACTTTCACCAAGCATTGGACTTAGGACCTCTGAATTACTAGTCAGACAGTCAACCGATCAAACTAAAGAGAAGTTCTCAATAGCCGAGAGGTATATTGTGACTATTATTGACCAGGGTTACATTCATAGGACGTTTTCTTCCAATCAAATTGATTTTCATTGTTTTCATAATCTCAAGTAAATTTATAGGTTAAAGGTCAAATGTTGGCAAACTGGAAATATCCAGTCTTCTGACCCCAAACTGGAAATCTCCAATCTGCTGACCCAAAACTGGAAGTTATGCCTAACAGCACTTTTACCAAATCAATGAAAACCATAAAACACTTTGGTAAAAAATCATTATGTATAACACTAATTTGTTGGTTAACCATTTTACAATAACAATTAAAAATATAAATGTTGTTCTTATAACAGAAAATAATGCCAAAATCATAACACTTATGTAAAATTTGCAGTAGCTCAGTGACAAATTTGAAAAAATAGAAATAAGATACTATGAAGATCAAGATTTTCGTAAATTTTTTCAAATAAGTGTGACAAAACAGGAGATTTTTGGATCCATGTGGGTAACCTTTTTCAAACTGGAGACTTTGGACTTTTGCTTGAAAATTCAGAAGTCAGATTGTCTCCCATTCAATGCGGGAAATTTGACTGGTATGTTAATATAAACTAAACGGAGATTGTCAACGTTAGACAGAAGAAATTGCAAAACAGTTCAGAATAACAATTAGGTAGCCTTGGCAACTAAACTGTAACGATGTAGTGGTCGATGCGACAGACACAGGAAAATTGACCAGCATCCAGAAATCTCTGTGCCACATCTTCAAACAGTGGGCACCTTGATTTATTTCTTGTATCTAAGGCGACGATCAAATCATCCTTAACAATGGTGATATCACAGACATACCAGGTCGTCTCCATGACAACCACATAATTGATGAGGTCACATGACCACACACTGTCCTTCTGCTGCTCCTGGTAGTTTTGGCATTCCTGCTTCATCAAAGTCAAGTCCAGGGGCCTGTAACAAATGTAGGTAAACCTCAACACCTCTGAACAACATCCACCTGTCTAATATGACCAGTTTACTGAGGATTAAGTGCTATGATGGTCTTTATAATCTACAACAATTACTCCCGTCTCTTTACGACCAGGATATGTCCTAACAAAGAATACATATGAGATACAATACATGAACAAATGAGTTGATGTTTGAAAACTAAACAAGAATTTTTGACAATAAATAATTTATATTTACAATGTACACATACGAATACAATGAGAGAGAGAGAGAGACAGGGATGACTTACCATTTCCCCAACAATAGCTTTAGGAGGCTGTCCCAGTTCTTGCATCTATTGAACCAAGAGGAACAGAAGGTTTTGATCAATCAATTCTTATAAACATTCTTTTTTTTCTGAAAAGCAGTATGTACTTCATATTGCTTTAATTTTTCAAAACATTAACTATCTATAGAATTAAAATACAATATACTGAAGTTTAGAGTTAATTATATATCAAAGAAATCTTCCACCCAATGGGGCCGAACCTGTTACCTGGTAATCCACCTGGTATATACTAAAGATATCAGTGTCAACAGGATTGTGAACATGTATGATCCAGATAAATGTCAACTAGATGTTAACACAATTATCATGTATGATGATATGTATCACCATACACTGATCATGTACCACAATAAATAATTTTTGATACAAATATTTTCACGATACCCAGGCCATCCCTACTAATATCAGATATCTTCATCTCTGAGTTATTCAGAAGAAGTCTTGACTTGATGAATTTGAATATCATAAAATTTCAGATCACTCATTTGACCATAATTAATCCTTCATCCCAGCATGTCACACATTCAATATCAAGTCTCTTGACCACTTTATTATTACCATTTAAAAAAAAAAAATATTTTAGCCTATTTGACTGTAGCATTCTACAAACCAAATATTGGTACCCTGGACCCTCAGTTATTTACAAAATATTGTTAAAAGATGTAAGGCTATTTGACCCCGGTGACCTTAAATGAATGAAGGTCATTTATTTAAACAAAATTGATAGTCCTCCCAGCATGCTATAAGCCTAGTATTAGTCATTTAGGCCTCTCAGTTATTGACCAGAAGTGACTTATTAGACCTCAGTGACCATGAATGAGTCCGCCATTTATCCCAGCATGCTATGGGCTCGATATAAGTACTCTGGACCATTTGGTTATTATTGAGGAAGCATTTGAATGAAAAGTTTATGGACGAAGGATGGCACATGACAACAGGCAAAGTATGATGACTTCATCTAAAACCTACTGTATCTGAAATTTAGTTTTAAGGATAAATTACCTTCTGCATTTTGTCTACAATCCTCTCAAATCTTAACTTTTTCACTTCCTCTGTTTCAGAATCTTTCTCCTTCTCAAATTCCTCACAAATATCCTTGATGATGGCAAGTTGGGATTCATACTTTTCTAGCTGGCTTTTTTCAGTTTTGTCCTGGTTTTCCTCTAACCATTTCGGATACTGCAATCAGAAGTAAAATATAGTAAATTAAGATATATCAATTGTTAACATGATTTACACCGGAAATCTTTTATTTCTAACTTGACTTTGTAAGTTGTAATTTCATCTTTGAACACATTCAGTGTCAGAGTAAGTCAGAGCATTAACAATGCAATGTCACAAGTGTTATAATTATCACAGGGTGGTTTGATTGACAGCTTATGGCCGTCAATAGCTAGAAAGAAGTTGACTTACTTTCTGTGACATTTCTTTAAGGGACGGGTACAGTACATCTTTAGAAAGTAAATTTTTCATCATTCCTTGCATCATTGGCATGAATCCATCTTGTCCTTCTTCTAGCCCCATACTCGTGAAAGCTTTCATCAGCTCATCTTCTGACATGTCATCCTGTATCATAGAGAATCATTTAAGAATGTCCTTGCATAAAAGATCTTTTCTTTAATGTGTTTCAGAAGGGTGTTTTTGCACATACCAATATTCAGTTGATAGTTTATGAACTTAAGCATCAACAATGGAACTACTTCCCATACCATGTGATACCTGATAAAGTTTGTGCAGGACTATTGTTTCTTTTCATGGAGATGGAATGATGTCAAAAGATAATACCGTTGCTAACATCATTTCAGCAGGAAAAAGAGAACTTTACGTTCCATCATCACTGGTACTACTAGTCCTGCACAAACGTTATCAGGTATCACATGGTACCTGCATTAGTCCCATTCTATATATGGTTGAGAACTGTTTTCAGATATAATTCTAAAGTAGGTTAGGATCCCAACTGTATTGGAGATATAATCCATAAAATAAATTCCTTAGTGAGGGGACCAGACCTCTAAAGCTAACTGATGCTTTATGATTGCATTCATCTTTACATGATCAACAAAAGCAATAATTTTAAGAACAGATCTGCTTCAAACACTTTAAAGCTTTCTCTACCCATGCTTTAAACAAAATGGCTTCCCCTTCATCAAGGTAGTTGCAGATAAAATATATATCAAAGTCCTACTGTAGGACTTACACTTCACTTCTTTCTTATAAAGACAGAGCAAACTCCAACCATTTAATAGATTTGACTTCACCTATGAATGAAGTAAGTGGATCCAAAAGGTATAATATAACCCAGACACTGGTGAACCTCAGCTCAAGTAAAAAGTGATGTTCAGATAACTACATTAAACTTTCTCTGTGAGCTTAAATTCACTTTGCATCTGAGTTTATGCTATTGGATGAATACCTACTCCTAAGCCTTCTGAGTTCTGAGCCAGACTTGATAGTGTCTGTGACAGTGTGCTTGCAAATTCCTGTTGTGCTTCAGCTGAATTTCCTACAAAAAAATGAAAAAAATTATATTCCATTACTGTTGAGAATTGCACTCAACAATTCCTAAAAATACAGCTCCAAAAGGTTCACAAGCGGAGCTGTCTCTAAGACTGAGAAATGTCATCTCTTGAAAGAATTGCCTCCCCTTTTTGCTTACTTACCGAGGAAAACCAGGCTCTGATTTCTCAAAACAAAAGCGCAGACTTAAGTCAAAACTCACACAAGAAACAAGAGGCCCAAGGGCCTTAACGGTCATCTGACTATCTTGGCAATAGCTGTATAGGAAAATAATTAGATATGGTGTCATGGTAGCCATCTTCAATCTGGGATCAACCAGAGATATTACAATACTTTGACAAGATCATATCAGCCGCATTTCATGTTTCAAGTTTCAGTTAAATTGCACTGGTAGAACTTGAGAAGAAGTTCAAAATGTGTTTTTAAGATGGCATCTGTGGCAGTCATCTTGGATCATCTGTGGCAGACATCTTGGATTTTGGATCGACATAAAATATAACAACACTTGGTCGGGACCATGTCAGGATCATTTCATGCAGGTTTCAGCTTAATCACACTGGTAGAACTTGAGAAGAAGTTCAAAATTCAAGATTTTGGAATATTTGACTCTCATGACCTTGAAAGTAGGTCAAGGTCATTCATTTCCACAACTTTGATAGCCCTTTATCTCAGCATGCTACTGACTAAATATGAATACCCTGGACCTTTCGGCTAATTAAAAGGTGTAGTTAAAAGATTTTAGCTTAATTGACCCCTGTGACCTTGAAAGAAGGTCAAGGTAATTCATTTTTATAACTATGGTAAACCTTCATCCCAGCATGCCACCAGCAAAATATGAGTATCCTGGACTTTTGGGTTAGTTAACAAAAATCGTTCAAAGAATTTAGCCTATTTGACCCCTGTGACCTTGAAAGAACGTCAAGGTCATTAATTTTTACACCTTTGGTAGCCCTTCATCCCAGCATGCTACAAGCCAAATATGAGTACCCTGGACCTTTCGGTTAGTTAGAAGAAGTCGTTCAAAGATTTTAGCCAATTTGACCCCCGGTGACCTTGACAATATGTCAAGGTCATTAAGTTTCACAACTTTTGTAGCCCCTATCCCAGCATATGAGTACCCTGGACCTTTTGGTAAGTTAGAAGATGTTGTTTAAAGATTTTAGCTTAATTGACCCCTGTGACCTTCAAAGTAGGTCAAGGTCATTTATTTTCACAACTTTGATAGCCCTTCATTCCAGCATGCTGCAGGCCAAATATGAGTACCCTGGACCTTTTGGTTAGTTAGAAGAAGTTGTTCAAAGATTTTAGCCTATTTGACCCCTGTGACCTTGAAAGTAGGTCAAGGTCATTAATTTTCACAACTTTTGTAGCCCTTCATCATAGCATACTACAGGCCAAATATGAGTACCCTGGACCTTTTGGTTAGTTAGAAGAAGTCGTTCAAAGATTTTAGCCTATTTGACCCCCGGTGACCTTGACAGTAGGTCAAGGTAATTAAATTTCACAACTTTTGAAGCCCTTCATCCCAGCATGCTACAGGCCAAATATGAGTACCCTGAACCTTTTGGTTAGTTAGTAGAAGTCGTTCAAAGATTTTAGCCTATTTGACCCCTGTGACCTTGAAAGTAGGTCAAGGTCATTTATTTTCACAACTTTGATAGCCCTTCATCCCAGTATGCTACAGGCCAAATATGAGTACTTTGGGCCTTATGGTTATTGAGAAGAAGTTGTTTGAATGAAAAGTTTACGCACGGTGCACGGCGGACGACGACGGACGGTGCATGATGACTATAGGTCATCCTGACCCTTTGGGTCAGATGACCTTAAAAACCTAATGATGCATGCCCAAGAAGAATATAATTCTGAAGAAATCAACTCATGAACTTTTCTGATAAATCACAGATGCTACACTGTCGATTAATGGCAATTTTTATCAATTAAAAACAAAAAAGTAGAAAAATAAGTATATTTTCTTCCGTAACAAAAGTTACCTACCTTATATTATAACCATCATTCAAAAATGACTGAATTTTAACAACAAGTTTTCATTAAAATTTTACTTTACCTTTTGGCAGTACAATCAGTGGTAACCTTTTTTTATATAATAAAATATTTACCTATAGGTTCTTTACATCATTCGTGCATTTTCATCACTCTTCTGAGTAAACAGCTGTCAGATCATCAGCAGTTTGCTGTCTCAGTATATGAGTGATCCACAATTACAACATCTTCAGATGTTAGAGTGCTCCAATTACCATCATTATTTTTGTTAATGGATTTTTTTCAAAGAATTGTGTTGTTTTCTTTGATTAAATTGTGTTTACTAAACATAAAAAATTGCAAATAATATAACAATTTATACCAACCTACAAGTACAAGAGTAGGTAACTCTGCAATAAGAAAATAACAAATGTGTTAATTACCTGCACTATCTGCAGTTTCCGCTAATTTCTCAATTTGTTGCATCAGACCAGGGTCACTGCTCATAAAGTTCTTCATTGCATCTTCAAACTGCTTGGCCATCTCATCAGAAAATTCCTCAGCAAACATTTCAGACATTGGATCAGTCTTATCCTCTGAAGTTTTTGTTTGCTATTAAAAACAATCAGAAATTTTGATAGCTCAAATTCAATGTGGACCCTTTTGTATTTTTTTTCTTTTAAATTTTAAACATGAAGAGAATAAAACAATGTTATATGATTTTCTTTAAACACAAAAATGAAATCAAAAGTAACTTAAACACATCGACAGTTTGACATTGACAGTTTATGGAAATACTAATGCTGATAACAATACGAATACAATGTACTGGTACACTATGTTTTGGCTTTACAATCGAAAAACATAACCTCACTTTCTTGTGTGTAAAACAATAATGTGTAACTTTGCAGAGCTTTAAAATTAATTATGTTACTAGAACACATACTTAATGCATGTTATGAACTATCATACCTTTTTAGAAGAAGTTGCTGCATTATCAAGTACCACTGGGTGCTTCTCTACTGGTAATGGTTTCTCAAAGTCTTCTAAGGCACCTGAAAACACAGACACATTATATAACTTCAGAACACAAAATCCGATCAGCATTTCATACACTGCACTAAACTCTTTTGAAATGCAAAAATGTGAAGAAAAAAACAATTGAAAATGAATTTCTTATTCAAATATAATGTCAAACTCTAAAAGCACATTTTATGAACGGATAAATGTACAAGTCCTTTAATAACTAGTCCTTTCGGCCAAGTATGAAACAGTACCTTACAAGCATACCTTTTTATGCATATTTGAGATGTATATTTCTATTACCCCAGACAGGGATATCCACGGTTTTACCAGGGTGAGATTTTTCTATCTCACCCTAGGGTAAAGACAAGCTACATGAGATCTTCGCACGTGCTCAACAATGGTATGACGTCATGACAACAATATCATGATATCGTGGTAATAGTATTATAACGTCACAACAACATTGAAATGATGTCACAAAGACGGCAAAGACGGCGACTCATTGAGGTCACGTCATCCTTGCTTGCCTAAGTGACATGTTTATTAGAGACACAAAGTGGTGCTAGGGGTAAGAGAAAAAGAATCATTCACCCTCTTTGAGGTGAGACAGGAGATCTCAACCCTAGGGATAAGATTCTTAAGCTGTCAAACATGAGGCAAAGCTTCGTGTTTGACAACTTAAGAATCTTACTCCTCGGGTTAAAGGCCCACTACCTTTCCGAAACGGCTTTTAATCTTTAAAATGGGAATGTAAAACAAGATCGATAATTTTGTAGAGTCCTAAAAATTATTAACTTACCGTTAATACTAAATTTATCATCACCTTCTGAACGATTTGATTAAAATAAATAAAATGTTTATTTTCATAACGCGGGTCATTTTATGTTTCCCGCCGTCGTCCTAAATACCGCGCGGTAGTTGACTATCACTGCGCCAGACGGCAAAACAGCGAATTGACTCTCCACTGTTTTCATATATTACGCAGGCAATCTTGCATATGTTTGGTGTTGTAACCTTATTTTAGATCATCGGTATGCATTTTCTGGTGTTATTAATGTTTTTTAAGAAACCTTTATATTTTGCTCCGGAAAGGTGATGGGCCTTTAAGATTCTCCTGTCTCACCCCAAAGGGGATGAAAGATTCTTTTAATATAGCCTATCTATCATTATTACTCAAAACAAACGTAACAATTATTATTCTTTAACATCTACTTGAAAGACCTCATTTCACAATCTCTAGAATTGTTATAAATGAAATTTTCCTTTGAAAAAGACCACCATTTTTATGTAAAATAAATAGTACATGGCTGTGTCTGTTTGTTGCCTTGCATACCAAGGGAAATAAAACTGGTTTGATGAAATGCATTCAAATACATTTCTATGTGAATAATCTGTGGCAAAATCATTACTTTGCTCCATTAGCAGCACTAATTAGGTTGGGCACAACGTTAACCACACATATGGATAATAATCCTGCATTTGAGTAATCATAAATCATTTATCAAGAAAAAGAGTCATAATTTACCTTACAACTGATTAAGACTATATAGGTTTTAGCATATTGATTTATATTGTACTGCCTTGCTTTGTCGTAAAATATTCATTTAGGTGCTCCTCATTGACAACAATGTACACAGCCATCAAGGATATCCAGTGCAAATGTCATGATTGAATGAGTGTTACGTGTTGTATTTTAGCTCTCCAAGCACAGACCAACCCATACCAGTAGCCGCCATCCAGAATTGAACTCACAACCCCCGACTTACTCTTTCAACTGAGCTACTGTATAAAGGAAGATTCTTTCTAAAAGGAGACTGTATTATTATACTATTGTAACAGGGGAGGCAGAAAATGTAGCTGCCAGGCCGGGAATCGTACCAGGAACACTCTGAACACTAGCCGAATGCTCTAACGACAATGTTAGAGGTATAGCACGACGAGACACTTTTAGAACATTACGTCGTGTCTAACAGTCAGCATAGTATCTTCCGATAAAAAAACGGCTGACCAGTCGGCTTTAATGTTATGGGAGTACCGACTGTGCTACCTGGTCACCGATGATCGACCCAGTCCAATCCTACCTGACCATAAACTGGTAAATGCATCAGACAGGGGGCAAAACTCCTCTGAAATGCGAGGACTTGTTTGACATTTATGCCTAGTGTTTCCTCGCAAGTCCAAGGATGCTCTCAACTAGACCAACTACTCATACCCAGTCTCCATTCCATTCCCGGCAGATGCCATCTATCAGAAATCATCCGTCCTTCGTTCAGCGCTACGTCATCGCAGCTAGCTCTCAACCTAATCAGGTCGAGAGCACTCATACACAAAAATCGTTTAGTGTACATTAACATGTAAATGTAATAGTGTACTATACCATAAAATGAGTATCCATAGTCATTGTACATGTGCGGTCATCGTTGGGGTATTGAACATTGTTACTAACAAATAGGGGCCAAAGGCCGACAGGCTGACGCTACCAATATGAATACGACAACACTTACTGTCTAAAAGGTCATCTAGCTCCTTGTCTACCCCTGTTTCTTCGTGTGTTTTTGTTACGACATTCCTGGATACTTCTGCTTCAGCAATCTTGCTATTAGGCATATCATCATTAACCTCAGCATTCGTTGTGGGATTTTGTTCATCCATCACGCCTTTCTCAGGATGTCGCTTAGGCTGTTGAAAAAAGCAGTCGCATAGGACAAACAAAATTATTTTTTCAAATATAATATGCAAATAGTCAAACTATACATTATATTTGAATATTTATTTCAATAAAAAAATAAATAAATAAAAAATTATACGGTTTGACTACATTGCATCGGACCTAGGTGGACCTTGGCCTAGACCTGGGTGTTGAGTTTGTTTTCAGACTATCCTTGACCAAGCCTTAATAGGCCTTAGCTTATCGGACGGTGAAATATGTCGGTCCATCAGGGATTTATACTTGATATAATTAGTTTAATAAAAAGGTCAATCAATCCAGAGATATTATCTACATGCATTACTCTGATCAATCCAACCGCTAAAGTGAAAGCAATCGGAAATTTAAACTTTCGGCGCTTTCCGGAAACGTTTACGAAAAGTGTCGAAAGTTCTCGATTGTACTGACAAGGTGGGTTGCCAAACTCTAATTCCACCTATATATGTTAGAAGATCTTATAAGAAGACTTCTCTTATTAAAAGAGCGAAATCGAGTTGAGTTCCTTCATTTGCGGGTTAGTGTCCTACAAGGATTTATAAGTCTCTCTTATAATATAATCATTTGGTACAAGTGATTCGGTCCATTTTTTTTAAATGGAAATATAAAACCAGATATTCGGAACAACCGGTTCGACCGTTTGTTAAAGTCATTATTTCATGTGTAAATCCTGACGGACCTGCGGTTTTTATACAGGCCTGTGAGGGCTTTGTCAAGACTCGTCTGTAAACAATATAAAATCACCAGGTCCGTCTTTAATCAATAAACGAACAACTAGGTCCAACCAGTGGCAAACCCCATAATCGAAAACGGCCCAAATCTCTGGTAAAACGTGGATTAAGATAGTCTACTTCTATGTCTCTGGTAAAACTAGATTGGTAATTTTGTAGAATCGCAATTTTTTAAGCTAACCGTTAATACTACACTTATCATCACCATATGAACAATTTAATTTAAAAACAAATTAATGTTAATTTTCGTGGGTGGTATTACTGTTTCTCGCCATCGTCCTAACGCCGCTAAACAGTGAAATGAATATTGCACTGATAACATAGAGATTACCCAAGGAATTTTGCATTTGTATGGACATTGGTGTTGTAATCTGATCTTAGGTCATTGATAAATTATATTACATTTATCCTGCAACTGTCCCACAAACTGACCGATAACTACTGCCGGATAAACTTGTGCTTTATCCGTCAATACGATATGCTTTATCCGTCAATACGATCACGTGAATTTGTTCCATATCTGACGGAACTTTTTCTAACTTGACCCAGAACTTGAACCTTCCGGTGAATGAAACGTCATTCAGTCCCGCTAAAACGTGACGTCACATTCATCGAAATGACGTCATTTTTACGATATCGAAAATCTCGTATGGCGGTGTCGTCTTTTTCTTGGCTCATGACAAAGGTATGTATTGTTAAGTACATTCTTTAATGGGTATTGGTTGTTATTTGAGTATTTCCATTTCCTTTCAGTGATATATCACCCTGAATAGAATTACGGTTACTGTTTGTGAATGCGCTTATTTATTTCCCACGGCAGTAAAAAGGAGTACACTCTCATTCGGTTAAGTGAATGAATCTTTACCTCCGCATCAAAGAAGCGTCTCGCTTCGAGCGAAACAAAGTAAGGAACTGTCAATTTGCTTTCGTTTTAGTACCAACTTCTTAGATCCCTATTATCCCCTTCTTAGATCCCTCGTCATCTCGGCTTTCCTAAGTCTCGCACCAAAATAAACCTTGTATTGTAAGATACTAACCATGTATTCTCTATATACTTTTTTCATATATCATTAAATATAATCCTTGTACACATTTATAGACAGTGGGGTCGCTAAAAGGAAATTAACGAAAACTGGCCAAATTAGCGTGTGAGCGCCGAAGGCGCGAGATTTTGGGGTCTGGGGGTCGACTCCGGGAAAAATATTACGATTTAGAATGGCTGAGATTTATGGTGGCCCGTTAGTGCCATTTACTAATATCGCAATATCGCCCTGTCAATTTAAGGTCGACAACGCGAGATCGCGACAACTCGACGGCGACAACGCGACAACTCGACGGCGACGCTCGACAACTCGACGGCAACAGAGCGATATTATCGCCGATATTATCGAGCGTCGCCGTCGAGTTGTCGCGTTGTCGAGCGTCGCGTAAATTCTGGACATGCGTATTAACACACAAACGTTCAGCTGATCTAGTTTCAAACTTCAAATTGAATGAGTTTCTTTATAAAATACATAGTGTAGAGAAATATATTTACAACATTCAACAAATGGTTATCATTGAAATTATTGTGATGGTCGCTTTTGATGCATTTTGTGGTAATTAATGCTTCTTATGTCAATGTAAGTGTGGTTTGTGGTTTTTACGGAAAATCGTTATCTTGCTCTGCAATACATCGACTTTTTGTACGTATTTCACGCAATTTAGTCATAATATTCTAATTAAACAAATTGGAATATAACGTTAACTACTTTTGAAATGCATATAGAACTTTTTTTGTCTATCTTTTTTATTTATGTTTCACTGTCTCTCTTTCTTTTGATTTGCTAAATTTCCTTGGATTCAGTATCCAGATTTAAAATATGACTTTGGACTGTGTATTAATAGGGATCTAAGAAGTTGGTACTAAGGCGACGATTGCTTATGGATTTGATGGAAGACCTGAACAGCTAGGAGAAAGATTTTAGGAGTGTGATGGACATTCTTTTAGAGGGAGGGCAAAGAACGAGATAATTAGTCCAACTGTTGCCGCTAATTATTATTTATTAATTAAGTCGATTTAATATTACAATTATAAGACATTGTATTTTCTCCTTCTCCTCACTCAACCCCCCCCCCTCTCTCTCTCTCCCTCTCTCTCCAAAGTGTTCTTATTTACCAGGCGCGGATCCATAGGGGGGCGGACCCGGCGTACGCCCCCCCTAAAATAGGAGAGAGAAAAAAGAGAAAAGGGAAAAAGAAAGAGGGGAGGGAAGGAAAAGAAGGAAGAAAGAAAAAATAGAGGGAGAAAGGAAAAGGGGAAAAAATAAGGAATAAAGATTGAGAATTAGACAGAAAGCTCCATTTTCTACCTTTACCGTTTGATGTTATCATTTTAAAATCTAAATGTATTCGACTTTGTGGTACATACATGCATGAACATAAGATTTTATCTCCATCGCTTAAAAGGTACAATGTAAATTCCTTCAAGTGTTTACTTTTTCCTAAAAAAAAACCCGATAAAATCCCAATATATTAGATAATTTATTGTCATTAATATTCAATATTGACAGGTTATATCTCGATATCCTTAGCAAATAAAAGAAAAGGGGGAGGGGGTGGGTATAAGGAATTGTAGCTGGCCATGAGTCTTCGCTAGTTGACTATATGTCATGCCCTTCGTTTTCCAGGTTGTAAATGATAAAATACACATTTTTGATTCAGCATTAAAGTCATGTATTAAATCCGACTATCAATTCACAAATGTGTGCGTACTTTCAAAACGCCAGTTACAAGATTAGTAAGGAATCTTAGGATGGGTGTGGTATAACAATGTCAGTTAAGGAATCTAGATTGGCGTGGTATACAGTGGTCAGGTAAGAATCTTAGATGGTGTGTATACAGTGTCATAAAGAATCTTAAATGGTGTGTATACAATGTCAGTAAGAATCTTAGATGGCGTGTATACAGTGTCAGTAAGAATCTTAGATGGAGTGTATACAATGTCAGTAAGAATCTTAGATGGTGTGTATACAGTGTCAGTAAGAATCTTAGATGGTGTGTATACAATGTCAGTAAGAATCTTAGATGGTGTGTATACAGTGTCAGTAAGAATATTAGATGGTGTGTATACCATGTCAGTAAGAATCTTAGATGGTGTGTATACAGTGTCAGTAAGAATCTTAAATGGTGTGTATACAATGTCAGTAAGAATTCTTAGATGTTGCTGTATACAGTGTCAGTAAGAATCTTAAATGCGTGTATACAGTATAAGTGTTTTTAGATACTATATACAGTGCTCAATGTGGTTCTTAGTACTATATACAGATCTTGTGGTTCTTAGATACTATATACAGTATAGTGTGGTTCTTATATACTATATAACAGTCTTCGTGTGGTTCTTAGCATACTAATATGTATAGTTCAGTGTGGTTTTTATATACTACACTAAGATAAATTTCGTGTGTTCTTATATACTTATGTACATGTCAGTGTGGTACTTCTAGGTAACCATAATATAAAGTGTGGGTTCGGGTATACTTATTACTACGCTCATGTATCAGTGTGGTACTCTAGATAACTATATACTAAGTGTCAGTTATGTGTTCCTTAGATATATATATCATGTATTAGGGCTGTGGTCTATTACTTATGATACATTCGTTTCTATAGACTATGTAACGAGTATCAGTGTCGGTTCTTATATACGTATGTACAGTGTCAGTGTGGTATTACGATACATAATGTATCCGGTAGATATATAGTACAGTGTCTCAATGTGGGTTCTTAGATAGTACTATAAACAGTCTCAGTGTAGTTCTTTAGTTATAATATGTAATCGGGTTCTGAATAAGCTTCATGTCTATGTGTGGTTCTTTAGATACTATGTACAGTGGTCAATGTGGTTCTTAATATAACTATGTCAGTGGTCAGTGTGTATCTGAGATACTATGTACAGTTGTCAAGTGTGGTTCTTAGATATAACTAATGTACAGTGTCAGTGTGGGCTTATATACTATGTACATGTGTCAGTGTGGTACTTTATATACTATGTATTTCAGTGTCAGTGTGGTTATTATTAGATACTATATGTACAGTGTCAAGTGTGTTCTTATATACTATGTACATGGTCAATGTGAGTTCTTATAATAAATATGCAACAGTGTTCGTGTGGTTTTAGAAGCTGCATTGTAAAATATAGAAGGTGGTTCCTTAAATTATAACATATAACAAATACAGGAATATATATGTGAAGCGGGTGGTTATTAGTTATTCCATTTAACAAATGTGAACGGTTATTCTCAAGATACAGGATACGTATCTGAATCTGGTTCTCTGATTTGAATTAATGGCTTTGGGTCAAGATTTCTTCTATACTCCTGAGTTTATCAGATTTACAGTGGTCAATTGTTCTTAAGATTCCGAATAAGTGAAAGGTGCCCAGGGTTCTTAAGTTATATATCCCAGGTTCTTAAGAAGGCTACCTGACACCTGAAAGCATAGAAAGGGGTCAAAGGTGCTTAAAAGTCTGCATTGATGAATACGTCCAAGTTTTAGTTCCATATTAATACAGAGGACCAAAAGGTTCTTAAGCTCTCTATTAGAACATATGTCCGGTTGCTTAGATCCATATTAATACACGTCTAAGGTTCTTGGGTCACATCAAAAAGAGTCTAGGTTCTTAGATTCCATATTAATACATAGATCCTAGGTTTCTAGATTATGACGATCGTTTCTTGGTGTTATGGTCTTTCTTGATATCAGATGTGTGATTATATATATTTGTTGTATTGGGGAGGAAGCACACTGGAGTCTGTAAATCCAGTTCTATAGTTCTTATTTTTGTCTATTGTTGATACCTATACAGTTTTAGGTGTACCATACTTCTAATTCATACTCGCTTTTAACTTCCTTCTTCATCACCAAATAACCTGGGGAATTTATCTTATATCGCATTGTCTGCTCGTACACTGGCTGTCATTCTGGCCTGATGTTCTGCTCTCTTCTCCCTGACTGTTTCTCACCGTACCACCTATTCTCCCGTCTGGTCACATGTTCTCTCTGATCAGCCTTCTATCATCTGTTCTAATCTCTTTCCTATTCATATTATATCTGTCATTAATCTATCTATCTAAATTTCTCAAATTCTATTGGTATTACATCTTTAGGAGGTGTTCGCTAATTCATTTCACAAGTCGTTGTGACGGCCTACCTATTCTTGTCTGCAGGCCAGATTAACATGTAACACTGAATTAGTCTAAATGGAACTTGCAGTCCCCACTATTGTCATGAAACACATCAAGACACTTTTCCACACTCCTGACTCCCTTTGAGTCCTAATGACGCCTATGTTGTGGTCTGGTAATCTAACTGCTTCTAACAATTACGTATAGCCTATATCAAATTCTAATTGCTCTGTTTCTCTAGTTTTCCCAATCTTTCTCACAAGCCACATTTTTCACTGTCATAGAGATCCATATCAAAACAGAGTCCTAAGGTTCTTTAGATCCCAAAATCCATACACAAGTCAAAGGATCTAGGATCCATATCAGTACACGAGTCGACACAATAATAGGGGCGCGGTGGCCGCGCTGGTTAAGAAATGTACCGGACATATTACCACCACGTGTGCGCCTCACTCTGGGTGCGAGTTCGAATCCATGTGGCGGCAGTTGCCAAGAAGTACTGGTCGCTGGTCGGTGGTGTGTTTTCTCAGCGGTACTGGCAGCTTTCCTCCACCAACCAAACGTGGCATGTCCTTAATGACCCTGGCTTGTTAATAGGACGTTAAACTATATCAAACCACAATAAATACAGAGTCCTAGGATCTTAGATCAATAATACTATATCAAGCCGCAAGGATTTGATCTAGATTTAGATTTAATATATTTTATTGCTAAATATATGCAACAAGGATTGGGTACAAGTTATAATGCAACTTAATAATATGCCACCTCTTTCCAAAAACACATGAACGAGATACAAACATGATATGCAAAGTAGTGAAAAATATAGAATATGATTAAATAGTAACAGGGGCGGATTCAGGTTTGGAGTAGAGTGGGGCGTGTGTACAAGGCAAATCAGGGCGAGGGGTCTGGGGGCCAGCCTAGGCCCCAGAAAAGCTCTAGAAATAATGGTGCAAAATCCTGGCATTCTGAGGATTTCATGAACACATTTTCCAGAAAATATTGAAGCATTTAATGATGTTTATTTTGGTTTTCGTGTCAAGTGCAATTTTTTTTATTTGAAATTTTGATTTAATATTGTTTTACTTACAGCAATTGCAATATCAAAATCTTAAGGTGGGGTCTGGGGGCCGCCTAGGCCCCAGAAGCCCTTCGAATAACAGTGCTAATTAAATCACTAGCTTTCTGAGGACTTCATGTAAACTTTTTACCCAAAAAATATTTGAAGCCATGTAAAAACGATTCGTTTATTATTTTGGACGTCTAATGTCATATTTTGAATCAAAAGTTACAGAAGTTGCACTGCCTAAAATCTAAATATTATAGAGGCACGAAGCAAATAAAAGGATGGGGTCTGGGGCCGCCTAGAACGAATAATACGTACCCGCCTACTATGCATTTACCTATTATTTGTCCAAAACAAAACATAAAATACCGGATTGCTTCACTAATCTACCGGTAACCGCTCATAAAACGTCCAGAATCAGCTTTTGTGAACTGCCGTATAAATTCCCTTCTGAAAATGACTTTCATATGTATAATGTAGAACAAATAATGCCTCGATGGAGAATTGACTATTTTTATGTGGTTCGTTTTATTTGCCTACGTAGGTAAGACTATATCAAAACAAGTACGATAAAATGTAAAGACAAAGTTTTATAATGTTTACATAATCATCACTTTGTCCAATTTGCAGGTAAAAGGAACAATGTAGCTCTAAGAAAGACATTCCATTTTCAGTCTAAAAATACTTCTTGACGCTACAAATATTGCAGCTAGGGGTCGCCTATTGAGGTTTTTATAGGACTAAAAAATGTTGTGAACTTTTTTAAACGATATTAAGCTTTTACTTTTTATAGCATTATATTGTCGGATTAAGATAATTTTCACTAAACATGACCCAGATGAGAGTTCTTCATATTCGTGTATTGGACAATGAGCAGAAAGGTGAGGCTTGGTCTTCTATGCCAAGACGCTGCCTGGAATTATTACCTTATCCATCCCTGTTTTTAATAGGGAACACTTTTGTCATGTGCACTAATTTTTTAAACATCGTTTGTCCCACTGTATACATTATCGGTAAGATATTGTTTTTGTTTGGAACAAAAAAAGGAGGGCATCTGGCCAATGGGTGTGCACCCAGACCCTAGAAGTTCTCATTTTCTGGTCGCATTTGTTCTCCATTTGGTTTTGATTTTCCAACTTTTTCCTTTACAACACACTTCTTCTCTCAGGACCAATAAAAGCTCTAGAAGCATTCGACGGTCAGTAGT
>SAYR01049073.1:35625-56799 GCA_004382745.1 Argopecten irradians irradians | reverse complement strand
CTTAGATACTATATACAGTCTCAATGTGGTTCTTAGATACTATATACAGTCTCAATGTAGTTCTTAGATACTATATACAGTCTCAATGTGGTACTTAGATACTATATACAGTCTCAATGTGGTTCTTAGATACTATATACAGTATAAGTGTGTTACTTAGATACTATGTACAGTATAAGTGTGGTTCTTAGATACTATATACAGTATCAGTGTGGTACTTAGATACTATATACAGTATCAGTGTGGTACTTAGATACTATATATACAGTATCAGTGTGGTACTTAGATACTATATACAGTCTCAATGTGGTTCTTAGATACTATATTCAGTCTCAATGTAGTTCTTAGATACTATATACAGTCTCAATGTGGTTCTTAGATACTATATACAGTATCAGTGTGGTTCTTAGATAGTATATACAGTATAAGTGTACCTCGAATTTATAGATTCTTTAATTTGAACATTTATAATTATATAAAGTTAGTCCCTTAAATTTGTTATATTAAATTACTAAGTGGTTAATTTTCAGAAGAACAAGATGCTTTGTGGTTTGTTTTGTATTTTTTTAGGGTGTAGATTGTGCTATAAACATACCTACGTGTACAGGAACCACCAATTTGGGAAGAAGGTTACACCAATCTTGGATGAAGGTTAAAATTACATCTATTTTGGATGAAGGTTACACCAATTTGGGAGGAAGGTTACACCGATCGTGGATAAAGGTTACACCTTTTTGGATGAAGGTTACACCAGTTTGGGATGAAGGCTACATCTATCCTGGATGAAGGTTACACCTTTTTTGGATGAAGGTTACACCAATTTGAGATGAAGGTTACACCGATCCTGTATGAAGGTTACACCGATTTGGGATGAAGATTACACCTATCCTGAATTAAATTCACACCAAAAAAGGTGGCACCACAACTTAACACCAGTGGTGTAACCTAAAAGTTTGGTGTAATGTTGCACAAAAAAGGAGGCAGCTGTGGTGCAACTCTTTTTGGTGTAACTTAACACTCAAAAGTTTAAAGTGAACCTACATCCCGAAGCACTACAAAGTTCAGGGTGTTTAGATTCTGCATTGATACATAGTCCTAGGTTCTTAGATCCCTATTTATACACAGTCCAAGGTTCTTAGGTCCATATAAATACAGAGTCCTAGGTTCTTAGATCCCTATTCCTAGTAATACACAGTCCAAGGTTCTTAGATCCCTATTTATACAGAGTCCAAGGTTCTTAGATCCCTATTTATATAGAGTCCAAGGTTCTTAGTTCAATATTAATACAGAGTCCTAGGTTCTTAGATCCCTATTTATACAGAGTCCAAGGTTCTTAGATCCCTATTTATACAGAGTCCAAGGTTCCTAGATCAATATTAATACAGAGTCCTAGGTTCTTAGATTCCTATTACTAGTAATACACAGTCCAAGGTTCTTAGGTCCATATTAATACAGAGTCCTAGGTTCTTAGATCCCTATTACTAGTGATACACAGTCCAAGGTTCTTAGATCCATATTAATACAGAGTCCTAGGTTCTTCAATCCCTATTAACTCACAGTTCAAGGTTCTTAGATCCATATTAATACAGAGTCCAAGGTTCTTAGATCCGTGGTTCTTAATTTAATCCCGGATTAACACAGAAGACAAGGCTCTTACAATGTAGATATTGATGTATATAAGAGACCAAAAAATTATTTGAACGGATACGTACATTTATGATTATTGGATATCGCATTGGAACATATTGATCTTTATATCTTTATACCGATAGTTGAAGGATGATGTGTTAATATCAACGGCAACACACAATGTGTATGTGAAAAGCTCTAAGATCTTCGTACATTACAGATGCCAACAACAAAAATTAAATGATTATTGGATACTGAATTGAAACATACTTACAATTATTTTTATAATTCTAATCCAATGTTTGAAGAGATAAGGGCTTTTGAAAAAGTTCATAATTTACATTAGGTCATAATGGTCGTAGCTATGGAATTCATATGGGCCATGAATTGGAAAAGCTTATACTTGAGGTTTTAGGGTAAATATAAATTATAATGTGGTACAGGTTTTAAGCTTTTCGATTAACTACTTGAAAAAGTCATATTATAAATCTGGATACTGAATCCAAGGAAATTTAACAATTCAGAAGAAAGAGAAACAGTGAAACATAAATAAAAAATAGACAAAGAAAGTTCTACATGCATGTCAAAAGTAGTTACATGTAACGTTATATTCCAATTCGTTTAATTAGAATATGATTATGACTAAATTGCATGAACTATGTACGAAAGGTCGATGTATTGTGGAGTAAGATAACGATTGTCCACAAAAACCACAAAACACACTTACATTGACGTAAGTAGCATTAATGACCAAAAAATGCATCAAAAGCGACCATCACAATAACTTCAATGACATCCATTTGTTGAATGTTGTAAATATATTTCTCTACACTTTGTATTTTATAAAGAAACTCATTCAATTTGAAGTTTGAAACTAGATCAGCTGAACGTTTGTGTGTTAATACGCATGTCCAGAATTTACGCGACGCTCGATAACGCGACAACTCGACGGCGACGCTCGATAATATCGGCGATAATATCGCTCTGTCGCCGTCGAGTTGTCGAGCGTCGCCGTCGAGTTGTCGAGCGTCGCCGTCGAGTTGTCGCGTTGTCGCCGTCGAGTTGTCGCGATCTCGCGATGTCGACCTAAGTTAACAGGGCGATATTGCGATATTAGTAAATGGCACTAACGGGCCACCATAGAGATTAATTTTACAGTGTATTTTGATGATTTTGCGAGCGCCCGAAAGCGCGAGATTTTGGTGTTATGGGGGTTCAGGGGTCTTTCCCGGGAAAAAATATTACGATTTAGAATGGCTAAGATGAGTTTTACAATGCATTTTGATGAATTTGCGAGCGTCCGAAGGCGCGAGATTTTGGAGTTTGGGGGGTCCGGGGGTCTCCCCCGGGGAAAAAATTACGATTTTAGAATGTTTAACGATGTATTTTAATGATATTAAAGCGTTCTTACCATGGTAATTTTTCGATTTAAAGTAACCTGCATTTAAAAATGATAATTGTGATAATTGTGTCGTCATATCATTGTGCAGCCCTGCTCGATCTGAACATACCGGCTTCACACCATCGGCACATTGTTTTGTAACTCAAAATAATAATGAATTAATTGTCTTGCTAAGACATATAGACAAAGTAATCTTTTAAGAGACATTTTTGAAATACAAATGCAGTACGTAGAATCCCTTAATGGACATTTTTAGTGTAGTTCATGTGTATTATTATTATTATTATTACTACTTATTGAACATTATGTGCTTGAACGTTTTAGGAAATGCGCCGCGCAGCGGAAATTATTTTAGAATGAAGTACGAAAATTGTGCAGGAGGACTCTTTTTTCTTTCAAATATGCATTTTTAGAACATTTCAGTCGGCGAAAATGGGGAAGGGGGGGGGGGGCAAAAAGACATGTTTGCCCCCCGTCCTGGGAACGGGGGGGCAGTTGCCCCCCCCCCCCCCGCTTCCTACCCCCCTGGTTAAAAAACTTTTTAATTTTTGTTACGGAATGGCAGAGGACCTTTATATCAGTACAACTGGTAAGAATCTGCGAAAAGGAACGCACGGTATAATATTACGTATAAATAGCTTAGCCGTGCGTCCCAGAAGTTCGTACTTTAGAAACGTGTCGGTTAGGTGTGTTAAATTCCTGAAAATTTAGTACGATACGACAACGCATTGACGAATTGGATTTTTTTTCATTATGGTAGCACACACACGAAAGATACGCTTCAAATACAAAAACTAATTATTTCATACATGTATTTAGAATATTCAGATATAAAAGCAATAATGCCTAAAAAGTTTCCAAATTAGAACAACAAATAGTTCCATTGCCGACAGAGCATAAATGATATTCTTCATTTCAACAATAATTGGTGTTTAATCGTGTATATATGTCTTATTAACAATTAACACAAAAAATAATATAAAGTAATTTATTTTGCCTTTGGTGCATGCGCAATTAGCACTTCATTCCATTTTATATTTTTAACGTTAGTTTAAATAAAATTAGAAGTTCAATCTTTTCAGTGGTGGTAATTGTGTAAAATAAGTAACTTTTGTAACTGAAGAAAAATACTAAATTGTCTGCTCCAGTTTTTGATAGTGAAAAAATACCATTTGTCTGCGGTGGAGCTGAGACGCCTTAGCTATAGCTGTTACTAGGTAATTGGATGTTAAACCAATTTAAAATAACCCAATCAACATTATGTACAATATTATTTTGTATGTGATACATGTATATGGCGAATATTAATTTGACATTTGTTAAAGAAATAACATGAAATATCCATGAAATCGGAGATTTAGATAGCATTTTACAAGACATCGTGTTCAATCCACAGGGATCTGAGAATTAGCTACAGATTATATAATCATGGACCCAACAGAGTGCCGTAACGTATATAGTACCATGTAGAGTATGATTTTTATCGTTTTTAATCTAGACTTCTTAAACGTCTGAAAATGGTCTTAGGGCACTCTGGTGGGTCCATGATTATATAATCTGTAACTAATTCTCAGATCCCTGTGGTTCAATCCCCCAAGAAGGCAATTTAATGCTTAAATATTAGGTCCAAGTCTAAGCTTATATATCCCTAATGGTTTTATATTTGTATAAGGTAGCGGTGTTCTAATGAGGCTTTTGTCGTAATTCATATTATTCGGGGGATTCACTATATAAAAGAAGAAATATATCATCATTTGACAGCATATTTTTGGCTTAAAAAAGAAACCCTGACTGTCAAACTCCTCTAACAGAAAAATCTAATGCCTTTACAGTGATCATCTTTTATGATTTGTTCATTTCACCAGAAACGTATATGTTTTTTGATATCACATGCTTCTGGGGCCTTGTTGAAAGTGTGTACGTTCACCTTTTAGGCCTAATGCCCAATGGTAGCGGATCATGTCAAAAATCAGAACAGCACGATTTCAGCACGTTGTTTACTACATTCGAACTTTTCTGATGTTTTCATTTATTCATCACGTCCAATTCCGACGGCCTTGACATTGCCTTCGGACTACCTTTGGTGTGTTCGATATATACTTACGTAATGCTACAGGTCAGAAAGTGGACGTATGCGTTTGTCGTTTCAGTCTAATGGAGCCTGTTAATGGACATTTACTCGATAAAAGAAAAGTCTTACTGTAGGAGGACATTACGGCCATGGCGAGTGTGTACCTCGACTCGTCCTCAGATGGCGAAAACAACGAGAATACCGAGGACCTGTCATATGGAAATCTGACATCTTTGCCGGAGTTTTTATTCGAAAGGGCGAGGGAAATCAGGGCACTACGATTAAATCAGAATGAGATTAATATTCTACCTCGCACTATCAAACTGTTTTCTAGTCTGATAACTTTGGATTTGAGTAACAACAATTTAAGTTATTTGAGTGATGAAATTGTACAGCTTCGACATTTGCGGACATTCATAGCAAAAAACAACCACATCAAGTCTGTTACAATCCCAAAAGACTTTGGTCGAATGACTAGTCTAGAGGTGCTGAATTTGAGTGGAAATGAAATCAAGGTTTTTCCGCAGCAGATCACAGAACTATTTCGCCTGCGATATCTTTACCTGGGAGGGAACAGCATTGTGGAAGTGCCAAACAGAATTAAAAATCTGAAAAGGTATAATTATAAAACATCACAAGTCAAAGGGTTCTGTTGTTAATACTAATAAGAAAATCGGACTAAGCATCATGGAAACCAGAAACATATATTATGGATATAATCATGTTTCTGCTGAAACTCAAAATTAGGCTTCATTTAATCAATGTAATGTAATACATTTGTGTAATATATTTGCTTTTGGAGGGTACTGATTTAATAGTTACTGTAGGAATGGGAAAATACATGGCTAGACTGGTTTGAACCCAGGACCCTTGAACATGAGCCGAATGCTCTACCAAATTAAGCTACCTGGTCACCAGCTATCGATATACATTTGATTGTATACATTTAATATTGATATTCCATACTCATCCAGCCAATCAGGATCAGACACTGTTGTATGTTTCATATATATACCGAAACTGGTTTATCTCAATTAACAACTCGCCGATACTTTTGATTTTGAATTGACATTAAAAAGGAAACTAGAGTTTGTGAAGCATTAAATGTTAATATAAAGAAAGTAAAACCAAAGTACAGTGTAGATCAAGGATTTATTTATTAATGCCTTTGATAGATCATACATAATCCATGGAAATGTTGATAAATTTATGAAAATGATTAAATTTAATTGTCATTATAAATACATTTGATGAGTTTATGATGTCCACCCCTAGAAAAATATGGCAAGTATGAATGTGTGTAATAAAATGTACTACATAGTACATACGTACATTGTATAATGTTTACATTTATAAACTAGTGACAATTTTTTGAAATGATTTGGACTATATTGATCAGTATATTGTATATTTTAGGTTAGAAGTGCTATACCTTGGAGGGAACTGTCTAACTGACATACCGGCTGAGGTAGGAGACCTGTGTAGCCTTACATCTCTCACACTCTGTGACAATCAGCTCCAGAGTCTCCCACCAACCCTCATCAATCTACGTCATCTTCAGTCCCTCAGTCTCCACAGCAACAACCTCTCAACTCTTCCTCAGGAGATTGTGTCTTTGAACTTGGTAGAACTAAGTCTACGGAACAACCCCTTGGTTGTAAAATTTGTACAGGATATGGTTGATACTCCACCAACTTTGTTAGAGTTGTCAGCACGGATTGTTAAAATTGAGAAAGTGCAATACAGGGAAGGCGATCTACCTCTTGATCTCATGAACTACCTTCAGTCAGCTTGCAGGTGTGTCAACCCAAAGTGTAAAGGTAGGTGTTTTGGATACTTGGAATAGGTACTAAGTATCGACACTTTATTAAAAGTTTATTCATTTTTCTTCAGCTTTGAAATCTACTTAAATTTGGAAGAAAGGGCTTCAAATTCCTTGCAAAATAAATTCTACGGATCATTTTGGTTAAAGGTCAAACACATTTAGGTTCCATTTTAGTTGTTTTCCTATTTAGCATGTCGTGTGAATACCTAGAGATTCAATTTTACTGATATAATGCTCATTGTAATTTCTGTACTTTGACAGGAGTATATTTCTCATCGCGTGTGGAACATGTGAAGTTTGTGGACTTTTGCGGTAAATATCGCCTGCCCCTGTTACAGTATCTGTGTTCCCAAAAGTGTTGTGACAGTCCAGTTATGTATCCAAATACAAGTGAATCAGATACGGAAGATGAAGATGCAGCACGAGCAAGACTTCGGAGAGTTCTACTGGGCTGATTTCTGTAAACAATTTCAACAATTTAACTCAATTGAGAACATGACTGTGATGGTATGTAAATACTGACAAAACCAAATATTATTTTCATTGGCGTACATGTGCGATCTGCCGGTCAAGGCGAGGTCAATAGCCAAATGATTGATCATATGAAGTTATGTCTTCAGTTCATTTGAAACCTATATAGCTACATGACTGATGGTTAGTGGTTTTTCTTCAAATACTCTGGCCTTCTTCCTAAATCTGGCACATATCCACAAATGACCCTGGTCAGATGTCAAACAAAATAACTTGTGAATGGACTGCTTGTGGGACTAATAGTTATAGGCATTGGAGAATAGGTGCTATTTCTTATTTTCATTTTCAGTATAATTTTTATCAATAATATCCGTTATGTTTCAAGTTTGCATTTTAAAATATATTTAAAAGGTGCTGGCCAACTTGTTGTTACATCTCAAATCATTTTCTTTGTGCTTTTAACTTGTGTTATTTAATATGATGAAACAGAACTTAATAAAGTGGATACTAAAATTGCATTTAATAGTAACATTAATTGATTTGTCATAATTGTCATACATGCATTATTTCTGATAGAGATCAAATTTGTTTGTGTATAATCACAAAAAAACGTCATTTAAAATATTGTAAAAATAAATGGCGATACAAATATAATGCACAAAGTGTTGTATTGGTATTGTAAAGTCAGAATTTTAACAAATAAAAATTACTAGCAGAAAGTGTGAGACCCAAATTACACGGCATCCTTCATCCAATGGCGGTATATCATATGATGCAGCCAAGTAAAAGAAGATAACAAAATTTACACATTGAAACAAAGTCTAGGCAAGAATACTAAGATTATCAACAAAATAAGGATTATGTGGTAATGGTGTAAAGTAAGTAACTTTTGTAACTGAAGCATATAGTCTGCTACTGTTTTTGATAGAGAAAGAATACCATTTGTCAGCGGTGTAGCATCTTTAACCAACTTAACATCACTATAACAGAATATAGTAATTATGGATTATACAGGAAAAAAATACTTTAGATCACCCAACATACTGAATGATTGCTTGATTGTAACTACATTTAGTACATACATGAAAACACCAATGATTCACTCTAAATGTACTGAAGGGATCTCTCTGGAAATTGCCATGTGCATCTTCGGACAGATATGAAAACCAGATGGCCAGCGGACGACCATCTTTGATTTTGATAATTAAATTTTGTAATATTATCACTAGATATTTCTAAGAAATAACTGAAGGAATCTTCCAAAACTTTAATGTATTATAACTTATGTTCCTTACTGTCGTTGTGCCTGTCGTGACCTCAGTTTTAACTGGAAACAAGATGGCTGTATATGTATATGGTTAATTTTGACAATTAAAGTTTGCATTTCTAAGAAAGTACAAATGAGTTTAATTATTTTCCAATTGATGTTGGGTCTTTTTGGTCCTAATTAAGCAAATAAAAGGAAGAGGGAAAAAAAAGAAAAAAAGAGAGAAATACCCTGCAGACAACATAATTGATCAATCTATAGGGGATATCACTGGTCTTGGTACTAGATGCCAATGTTCTCCTAAGTTAACATCAGTATACTAAACTCCAAATATAATCCCCAACGGAAGATAATACAGAATATAGGAAAGTTTATAGTAAGAGTTACTTCCCCTTACATGCAAGTACATTTATTTTCATGTGATAAAATGATATTATTAAAATATCTTGTTATCCTGATCATGACCAAAGATAGTTTGATACTCTGAAAAAACAGTCTGGTAAAGCTATGAAGCCCATTATCAGTTTAAAACCAACACATTTCTAATGAGGAAAATATACTTACTGTACTTTTAGCTTTCCTGATTTTAGCAGCAGGTGCACAACAAATCTAAAATATGCAGATTTTTATCACCATTTCTGAGAAAGCACTGAAGAGATTTCATCCAAACAAATGTTTGTGGCTCACTTAGTACATATAGTTCTGCATATCCAAAGGACAAATCCAAGTAAAGCTTCGGAGATTTAGTATTGAAGTTTGAAAATTGAAGTGTTTTGTCACTATGCAGATCTTGCATGTAGTTTTCTCAAATCAACCATGCTGAAAGATCCCAAATCCCCCTGCATCTATGGCATAGTTCAAAATGAAGAGGGAAAGAAGGAAACACCAGAAAAAGGGTCTTTTCCACTGACAGACCCTAATCATTTTATCATGTGTAGATCAGATAGATCCAGAGGTTTCTTGATTCACAGTTGTTTTCAGAAAATGAAAAATCAAGTCTGATCTTAGTGATTTTATATAAGTTCAATAATTTGATATGCACGAGTGGTATATCCAATTATTTGAATTTACCAGTACATAAATTACACATTACATAAGCCATAAGTGAAAGATTTTGATTATCGCATAACTAGTATTTATGAAAAAAGACAAAACTTTCAATTTTGTTTTTATATATGAGTGACAAAATCAGGCTCAGATTTGATGTTTCCATCTACTGAGACAATCGTATGACAATATTGTGTTACCTTTGATATCACAATACAAAATGTACTAAGACATTTAAGACATGGCTGACCCGGCAGTTATGTGATACATAGGATTAGGATGTGAAGTGTGGTAGTGGTCAGAACCATATTACAGGTCTGTGAATTTCGTAAAAAGCTTCACCATATACCTGACAAAATTGCATCTTTTTTGCTTGGAAAATAAAGGAAATGTATTCTTGGAGTAAAAATAATAATAAGTCTATTGAAATGTTTTTCTTCTTTTTATTTACAACTGTAGAATTATGACGACATATATATGTATGATGGCTGTGTGAACCCCTCACTGGTGCACTAAGGACCTTAGTACAGACTGTGGAGGGGCGAGGGTTGGATGAATTAGTTTGGTTTGATACCTAGTTAGCCTCTCAATGAAAAATCATAAAAAGTGATTAATTCACTCATATCCTATGTTTAAAAAATCACAATTCTCATAATGCATGAATTTTTTTTTTTTGAGAAGTGAAGGATAGGCTTGTAAAAAATCTGACTGTTCACAGACGTTTATTTTCTAAGCCCAGTAATACTACATTCACGTGTCCAACAGATTCTCATTCAAATACACAGCTGAAATAGATTAAAAAATTACTACAGACAGAGGGACACAAGGACATTCAAATGTTGGTGTTGACATACCACAACGAGCAATTGTTACATTAAACATTACCACAAAAGTTATCAGATCCTACTGCATAAGTTAGTCAATGCTGGGGCAAGAGTCCATCTCATTCATCAGTAAATTAGCCTATAAAGGTATTATTTGAGAGCACTTATAAATCATAAAATTACACTTTCACAAAACAAAATCGCTAGCAAAAAAAAAAAAAAAAAATCTGTGCTGAAAAATTTGTTCTTTTTACTCACTAAAGTAAAGCATGACTACTCGATATGAAATTCATTCAAAAATAAAAATTATCATACATTTATTAAAAGATTCACCTTTTATCTAATATTATTATTACATACTTCTGAAGACATATTGAAATGTGGTGTGATGTGTACTCAGTCTATGAATCTCAACACAAGTATGCTAGACTCATAAATTCTGCTGAAAAAACATCTGTACTGATTGGGCTATAGTTCAGGACACATTGCACGGCCAACAAATACACTAACAAAGTGTTAACTAATTGGCACCGGTGCATTACATGCACACAAACTATTTTCATGTTAGTTTTATACACTTTCAACTAGTAGTCTTCATGGAGTGATACAATTTTCCATTCCACAAATTCATGCATCATTATAACAAAGTGTCACATTTTCTTTATTGCAGAAAGAAAAGAAAAAAAAACTTATTTACTTGTCTTAAATATTATTTATAAAACAAAAAGAAAGTATTGTGACATGACACTGATCACTCTTCTACAGACAATCACTGGATCACATGATCTGTTAGTATGACTAAAAGCCACATAGTGCTGAGGATCGACAAAGACTATCACACCCCCTTCACACTTGGTGCTGAGGATTGACAAAGACTATACCCCCTTCACACATAGTGCTGAGGATTGACAAAGACTATCACAACCCCTTCACACATAGTGCTGAGGATCGACAAAGACTATCATACCCCCTTCACAAGGAGTGCTGAGGATTGACAATGACTATCACACCCCCTTCACACTTAGTGCTGAGGATCGACAGACTATCACACCCCCTTCACACATTGTGCTGAGGATCGACAAAGACTATCATACCCCCTTCACACATAGTGCTGAGGATTGACAAAGACTATCACACCCCCTTCACCCGAATGACACTCTTTAAAAATTCACACATACAAAAATTTACCATGCTAATCACATTAAATGCTTACTATTTAAAATGAAATAAATTGGTTTCACTCAACATTTCCCTTTTTAAATGAATTTCATTGGTTTAGATTTACCCAGCTGCTGAAGTAGCAACAATGTCCCTTTCCCCTGTATATGGCCTATAGCCATAAAGATACACAAGACATTAATATATTACTGGTAATTCATACAGTTGCGTGATACTGAGTGACAATGTACAGAATTACCGCCACATTTAATCTTCTCCTGGAATGGTCTCCTTGAAAGATACAAATTAACAATTATAATAAAAAAGAAAGTGAAAATTCTATAAAAAATGAAATAACAATGCCTCTATTTAAAACTTACCAAAATAAAAGTATTTCATTTAATATCAGCAACACATTTCTAAACAAAATAAAATAATTTTAATTTGGTAGAGTTTTGAAAATCTGCATCAAACTTTGTAAATTTCCTTTTCTATGGCCATGCATAAAACATCTTTCACTTTTACAGCACAATGAAATACTGATAGCACATGATACCAGTTCATGAATATTCATCAGCAGCAGTCAGCCTTTTAATATTTATGACAAGTATTAGCATGCATTTACGATCATCCAACATTTTGCTCTTCAAAATTCATTCTTTTTCTCTATGTAAAATATGCTACCTCCAAAGAACTTTTGTATTGGTGCAAAGAATGTCAATATGATACCTTGTAAATCTTTCTGAACACATGAGAAATTAAAGAATTGTTCACCTACGTAAAGAAAAAGAATCAACATTTAATTAGTAATTAGTTGGCACTATAAAAATTACATCAATGAATTAGTTTTACCCACTAGTCAAAAAATATCAGAATGTATTTCTTTAGCAATAAATTACTCAATCGGTGAAAATTCCAACTGGCATCAACAAGACTAACAGAATTTGAGAAAAAATTATGAAGTTTTATGATGGTAATCTATTCTGGAAACTTTTATTCCAATTCATTTAACACTCATAACTCTAAGTTTAACTAGCTTTATTGAGTTATATGAATTGAATAAAAATGTGCACATCTGGTTTCATTACATAAAATTTCATAAAATTGTTTTCTCTTAATACAATGGTGAATAAAATTTATCGATAAAAGACCATATAACAATTGAGAGAGTACAAATCTCACATCATGCACATTTTAAAAGTTCATTCTGTCATTATCAAGTTGTATAACTGAGCATGAACAAGAATGTTTCAATTAGGAACTACCACGAAATGGCTATAACTTTATAAATAGGTTCTAATTCAGTGCTTCAAGAAGCTGATATATTGCTTAGGATTATTCTAAAATTTTCTGTGTTGAAGGGGTAGGAGGCAGGTGTATTGAGATTTCCTCTAGCATTCCTCATACAGTCATGTTTGAATATGTAGTGGGCGATAGTACCACCCACACCTTGTACACAGACATTTTGGAACGTCCCATAGCTCATCTCCATCATGAGGAGTCTATATAAGCAGACTGCTATATACATTCATACACATTTATTAAAGCATTACTGACTAAAACCAATCAATGGCTTCACCAAAGATTTTCATAGTCTGCCAAAACAGACATAAAAATTCATAATTTAAAATTGACCCCTTCAAAACGTTCTCCGATCATTCAAGCACATACATCTTCCGAACTTTTCTCACTCGGACACACCTCTTACAGTCCACATGCACAGTTAAATTATGTCTTTATCTGAACTAGGATCTCATATAGAGACTAAACCTTCATCACAGGTGGTTAATTCTTAAATATATATGGTAAATGACTTTCCGCAAAAAACCTTTTGAATTCCTTAATTTCTACCAAATTATACACCTTCCCAGTAGTTACTAATCATCCCACCATACAATTACTAAGTGTATAATGGCCATACTGAAGAAATAAGCTTTTCTTTTGTCACTGAAAACACTGAATGCCAACACGAGGCATTTGTTCTTACACCAGCCAGCAGACACAAGTAGACTAACAACTTCTACACCTGGTGATCATATGGACCAGTAATCAGTCATTAAACAAATGGCAGATTCAGTAGTTACTTCTAAGTATCATCGGTACTCGTAACATATACTCTGTCACAAGGTAACACCTTCTTGGTTTATATGTAGTAGGGAGTCCATCTCTCCAGCTATACACATGTACAACTACATACAACATTTTTGTCAAAACACCACTGTTTTTGTCATTTATCAGCTACTTATAATTAAACAGGTTACGTCGATTCCATTCCGTACTGAAATATTGATACCTAGCAGAATGCATCCTTGAAAGAAATGATTGTTAGTCATCCCTGGCTGTCTTCTAGATTTTCTTCATGTCTTGTTGTGACGAAATGGCAGTTTTGCCTATCCACTTGTAAACCTGTTATCTGTCTCCTGACTACATGTCAGCCAACTCCCGGTCCACTCACTCTAGGTTGTTTCTGGGTCATCACTGTAGATTCTAACGGTTTATCTGTGGTTAAAGTTTAAATGTATCGTACCACAAACTTGACTCAATGTGAGACGAACACTTAAATATGATTACTTCGCAGTGTCTAGTAGAGAGCATTAGTTATGCGTTGCCGGCAGCTGCCGCCCCCTGAGTATCTGTGGCATCTCCTCCAGGATTTGCCACTCCAGTCTCGGGGGTTCCTCCCCCAGTTGTCGCATTTGTGCTACGGTAGTGTGGAGGTATGAGAACATTATTCAATGCAGGCTGAATTTGAATTTCTGTAAAATAAAAACAAAGGGCTTTGAAGTAATTACACAACAAGGGTGAAACGAAGCCAGCATCTTGTACATGAATCTGTCTTTCAATCTAAAGGCATATATTATACATCATACACTAGATATGAACTTCAAAATCTGTGAACGATTCCTTTTACTAAAATCCATATACTTTATATATCTTTTACCATAAAATATCTTCTTTATCCTTTATCTTTATACATCTATAGCTAGTAGAGACATGTCATGATGAGCTTTATACAGTAAAACATGTATATAAGAAACACCCTTATGACAACTTTGTGGTTATATCACATTAATTTTCATTTCCTGTCAAGGTTCCTATAAGTTGTCTGTTATGTATAAACAAACTATATATGTTTATCATAACAACATGATTTTTCGGACCCCAGATGTGTGTTTTACTTATAACTGTGTTTTACTGTTATAAATGTAATAGGAAATTTATTAATGACCATAAGACATCAATGATTGAGCATGACAAGGGGGGGACGAGCAGATGAAATGGAACAGCCTTGGAAAATATGACATGGCTCTCCTCTATTTTACAAATTTTTTTTTAGAAATTTGATTGTAGACAAATACCTGTAGACTTTTTTGCCTATTAATTTCTTACCTTGCGGAGTAAAGTTGAATAAAGGCGGCAATTCTTTGCCACTGGGTAGTCGAGTGGAAGGTTTTCGTAGCTCATCAAAGAATGTGTGTGCACAAGCTTCAAGAGGACTGATCCTGGAGCCGGGAGTATACTCCAAAAGTCTACTGACCAGTTGTATGGCTTCAGATGGAGTGCGTGGTCGAAACACCTGTAATAAAGACAAATAGCTATAGAGACAGGAGTCAAATCTATCTTTACCCAGAATGGAGGCTATCAGAAATCTAGAAACATAAACACACAAGTCATCTATTTTAACTCAAATAAAATATATAATGATTTTAAATGAGTGTTCATTACAAATGAGATTTTATGAAACGAGTCTTAGCTTTTATTTTTGCAAGACATAAAGAGCAAAAATTTTAACTTTGAGATGCTTTTCATAAAATATCATATGAAATGGACACGCATTTAAAATACTTTTTAACACATTACTACAACAACCTACATTTCAAAGAAATTCAACATCAAATTTTGTCACAAAAATCCATTGGAAGCCATTATTTAATGACTTTCTGAAATCCTGACATCATGTCATTGTTACTGATGTCAAGTCATCACATTAAATTTCAAGCTAATGAAAAAGATTACACAAGTAACTAGAAACCATGCGTATTGCGTTATAATGTTGTATATCAGCACATGGAATCAAATCTATCTTAACCCTCATAGCTTATATTAATACAGAATGGAAACTTATTTTTACTAAATACCGGTATGCTTTTAAAACTATTCTCATATTTAAGGCTACAGTAGTATGGATATTTGTTTCTATGATGAAAAAGGTAAAACTTCATTTTCCATTGGTCAACTTAAATATTTATCATTTATCAGTATGAACAAATGGTACTTTAACAGTTTCTTTCACAATAGCTGCCCATATGTAACATCATTATACATACATGTACCAGTAAATGTCTACCAGTATACCTGGAAATATGACAGATACAGGGGAGAGTTACTTCTCATACTAAAGGCTATATCGTTTGATTCACTGTTTTATTGGCTCTTATATATATATAACAGATATTAAGATTGCATACAAATTTTACTGGAATGTTTCATCCATTTGAATGGTTATATCATAGTGAAACCAGCTGACTGACTAATGGGATAAATCTCCAACCTATCCCAATAGTATGTGGTTAAGTTTACTTCAAAATATAGTCGTGACCAAAAAATACTTTGAATTAAAAAGATTTTTTGAGTTTGAATTAACAACGGATTTCAAAAACAACTCCTTTCATGGGTTAAGAATCTCTTTATGAGCAAAAGGGAGATCTATACAAGACTATAATAACAAGAGATCCCAGAGGGATCTTGGCGCCCACCAAAGAATGATCTATTTCTGACAAAGGAAAGATAGATCTTTTCTCTACTTTTTAAACTTTTTCAAACATACTACATATAAAATTTGAGACAGATCGCTTCAGTACCTTTTGAGTAATAGCGGTAACAAACTTCAACTATCAAAATCCAAGATGACTCCTTGGCGGCCATCTTGTTGATCAATCGGTCCCAAATCACAATATGCACAACTAGGGCCCTAGGGGAACCTACATGTGAAATTTGAGAAAGATCCATTCAATACTTTCTGAGAAATAGCGATAACAAACTTTGAATATAAAAATCCAAGATGGCTGCCTGGCGGCCATTTTGTTAACCAATCGGTCCCAAAATGCAATATGCACAACTAGGTCCCTAGGGGAACCTACATATGAAATTTGAGACAGATCACTTCAGTACTATCTGAGAAATAGCCATAACAAACTCGAAATCCAAGATGGAGGCTATCTTGTTCACCAATTGGTCCAAAAATGCAATATACACAACAAGGGCCCTAGGGGAATCTACATATTAAATTTGAGAAAGATCCCTTCAGCACTTTTTGAGAAATGGGGATATCAAACCTTAACTATCAAAATCCAAGATGGCCACCTGGCGGCCATCTTGTTTTTTCTATCAGCCTCAAAATCTGTATGGCACAACAAGGGACCAAGGGGACACTCCATGTGAAGTTTGAACAAAATCCCTTCAGTAGTTCTCAAGAAATAATGATAACAACTTCAACTGCCAAAATCCAAGATGGCTGCCTGGCGGCCATCTTGTTTTTCCGATCAGCCTCAAAATCTGTATGGCACAACTAGGGACCAAGGGTAACCTCCATGTGAAGTTTGAACAAAATCCCTTCAGTAGTTATCAAGAAAAATCGATAACAAACTTCAACTGCCAAAATCAAAGATGGCTGCCTGGCGGCCATCTTGTTTTTCAGATCAGCCTCATAATCTGTATGGCACAAATATGGACCAAGGGGACACTCCATGTGAAGTTTGAACAAAATCCCTGCAGTACTTTTTAAGAAATAGTGATAACAAGCATTGTTTACGGACGGACGGCGGACGACGGACCACGTACGCAGGGCGATTTGAAAAGCCCACCATCTGATGATGGTGGGCTAAAAATCTCCTTTTTAGTACAAGGGAAATATTTACTAGACTATACTAATAGTAGACTGATCTGGACTAATTTTAAGTGCAGATTTAATTAGACTAACTGTAGTCTATGCTTGACTAACTGTAGACTGTTTTTGCTTCTAACACCTTGTGTAGTAATTAATAAATTCATACAAGTGTATGATCTAATCATGCAGTTTGTTAGTGTGATGACTTGCTGTTATGAATTTTGTTTTAAATATAGTACAAAGCCACACGGTCGTAATTTTGAAAATCATATTCCTTATTTTTTTGTTAATGACGAAAAACAGCCTTTTGCATAAATCATACAGTTTATATACATATATATCATTTCAAAATATCTTGACAGGAGAAGGGAAACAACAAGTAGAATATATAATATCACATATTGATATATGTAATTGGGTAAAAAAAACCCAAACAAAAACAATATTTACAAGAATAAGTTAAAGGTAATGATTATTTATAATTTAGCTAAGAGATTAAAATACTTGTCAACAGCTGAAATAATTAAATCCACGTTGTATATCCAGAGTTTATGATCGCTTACGATATCTACACCCCTGGAATATGTCATAGCAAAACTGAAGGCTCTGCGTGCGACATCAGATGTCCATAAACAGGAAGTTTGGTTCTTGGATGTACATCAAAAGAATCAAATAATAGTACATTATAAGGTTTTGAAATTGAGCATAATTCTCTATAAATCTTCAGTCACTGCAGGCCTGTGTTGGGTCAGTTCTTCTCTCCTGAACTGTCTTCAATTTTGCCACATGTTCAAAGGGTGTTGAGGTGTAAGTGATCATAACCCATCAGAGTTGAGGATGGGTTATTGAAGAATATGCAAAGTTGGTCTTAAAATTGGGACAGAGTTCAACAAACTAATATTTTAATTGAAATAAAACCAAGGTCCTGTTTTCACATATATGTGAAAAAAAAAGGTAAAAAAAAAAATCAACCATACACAAAAACTAAACTCTTACTAACGAAACAAAACAGAATGGAAAGTACACTCAACAATTGTGATGAAAAATCAATATTTAGTGAGAAATTATCTTCATCAACTCATCAAGTTAAAATATCCTTACTAATAGATCTGGTGAAATAAAATTCTTTTCAGACGGTTAACTTCAAACTGATTCTCCAAAATTCTTTTTAGAATTTATATATATCCTACTACCAACCATTTCACTAACTTAACGAACAGTAAATATTGAATTTCATAACTTTAGGCTGGTGACACTTTCCATTACTGTTTTCGCCAGTAGAACAGGGGAGGAAACAAAACAGTAAACACTATGGAGTATAGCGGACCTGTCCTTCACCATGCATGTCCATCACAAACCGTTCCACAAACACAGTTAGGTCGGGCAATGCCACAATAGTGCTAATAGTCAATGACCAAAAGTTCTCTTTCTCGTTTTTTTAAACTGAACTTTTGGCCTGATTTTTTTCCCCTTCTAAACTTTTAATTAAACGACTCTTCTTTTTTGGAAATCTAATTATCTTTTTTTTTTACGTCATCAATGATTGACTAGCTGACACCAGGCAGACTCCCATCGGACTTTACCGTTGCAGGTGAACTGAAGGACTGTGAAATGTTCAGGTCTACGATACATTTGATTTTTAAAACTCACAGTAAGTACCTTTGACCAGGGATGAGCTCTGATTTGGGGAAATTTGAACTCTGTGTAATTAGGATTCATCTCGCGTATCTGTTCCCGTGTTGGTGTACCTAGAACCTTGATGATTTCTACTAGCTGGTCCACACCACTGTCACCAGGGAAAATTGGTTGTCCTAGCAACAGCTCGGCCAAAACACAGCCAGCTGACCACACGTCTGAAAATCAATATTGTGCCAATTTAAAAAAAAAAATCAAATTTAGATAGTCAAGTATCTACTTCTATAACCATAGACTCAAACCTCAAAGAATCCAATGATACTTAAGTGTACTTAACAGTCAAAGGAAGACATAATCAAGGATTAGAATTTCTTGTGGATGTGCTTTCACAATTGAGAGAAATGTACCTTCATTCTTGATTAAAACTTGAAAATCTGCTGAAATTCATAATAGTATGTGATGTGTTATATAGATTTCATATAGCCAGCAGTTTTAAATTTTTTTGTTTAAATAGCATACTTCATCAGATAGATTTCAATTATCAGCGTTTTAAATTATATAGTCTGTGGATAATTTGTAAGAAATTACAGTATGCATCATTCTCATGTTTGAAATAGGTGATGTACCTATATTAGATTAATGACACAAGGTCAAGACCTACATATGTCTATCAGACGTCTAATAGCAGATTTTAGCTGGAGAAAATCCAAGCAATTTAATGGTATAAATACTGTAGGGCTGGATCAATATATCGATATACCGATATGTAATCGGTTTTCACCAGTGTATCGAATATCGATGTTGTATATCGCTGTATCGTTTTACATCTCACCCTACTGTTTTTGTTATAGAAATAGGAAATTCCAAACAAAATTTATTCTAAAACATCATTCAAGTAAGAGCATTTCAATCAATTGGAAGTGTTTAAGGCATCTGTGTCACCTAGATGGATTAGAACTGCCTTTTCATGACTAAGAATACAAATTGACATAAATTTATTAACACAGATGATAAACCGAATCAAATGTTTGGTAGATTTTTTCCTGGTTATAAAATCAACTGAATTTGAAAAAGAGGTCCACTGTATCGTCAATACGTATCGTGTATTGTTTCAGTGTATTGTCAATACGTATTGTATCGTTTTAGACCTTCTAATACCCAGCCCTAAAATACTGTAGCTGATATTTACAGAAATGTGCAGCTTGATATTTTGATTACAAACCTGTTATAGTATCGCTTACCTATTTGACATGTATAGTCGGTAGCACCAAATATCAGCTCTGGTGCACGATAATATCGGGAACATATGTAAGAAACATTGGGCTCCCCACGAACTAAAACCTTAGCACTGAAATTCAAATCACATAATTTAATTTTTTAAACAAATAAAAGCACAGAGTACACACTAATTTAGAAATGTAACAAATATACAATCGAGTCTTCAAAGATTTTTATTGTGATTATTTTCTGAAAAAAAGATATTCAAATTTCTTCTCATTGAAGCAATAATGCTTGTTAACTTTGTGCATTATGAATATCATAACAAAGGTTGGTTCAGCTAGAACAGATGGTGATGGGGACAGAGAACAATGAGACAGCGACCATTACATACCTTCCAAAATCACAGAGTTTCAGAATACCCGACTCTGGGTCCAGTAGTAGATTTTGTGGCTTGATATCACGATGACAAACTCCTTGACTATGAATGTATGCAAGGCTTCTAAATAACTGGTACATGTATAGCTGAAATAAGGTACATAAAGTCAAACTATAATTTAGGTATATATCTTTATCACATGATTAAAGTTCAATTGCACATTTTACTGAGAAGTCACCAAAAGTTTTCCAAGCTCAGTTTTTCTTACCAAATATCTATTTCAGTTCAGTTTATATCAATAGAGCATGTAACAAGAACATCTATAATTCTTGGTGGGTCAAAGATTTTTTTTTTTTTTAAA
>SAYR01049073.1:0-35600 GCA_004382745.1 Argopecten irradians irradians | reverse complement strand
TTTTAATATCTTAACTAAAAGATCATTAATTAAAGGCCCACTACCTTTTGGACACAACTTTTAATATCTAAAATGGAAATGTCAAACAAGATCCATAATTATGTAAACTTGCAAAAGTTAATACCATTCTGATACTACATGTATCATCACCATCTGAACAATTTAATTGAAATAAATAAAATGTTAATTTCCTAACGCATGCATGTCGTCTTATGTTTCTCGCCGTCGTTCTCATTACTGCGAGGTAGGTGAATATCACTGCGCTAGACGGCAAAACAGCGAAATGACTCTCCACTTGTATCATATATATGTGTGACAGCAGAATAAGGTAGTTATGTGATGATGAGGTAGATACTGTATGTTACAGACTTGTGTGACAGCAGAATAAGGTAGTTATGTGATGATGAGGTAGATACTGTATGTTACAGACTTGTGTGACAGCAGAATAAGGTAGTTATGAGATGATGAGGTAGATACTGTATGTTACAGACATGTGTGACAGCAGAATAAGGTAGTTATGTGATGATGAGGTAGATACTGTATGTTACAGACATGTGTGACAGCAGAATAAGGTAGTTATGTGATGATGAGGAAGATACTGTATGTTACAGACATGTGTGACAGCAGAATAAGGTAGTTATGTGATGATGAGGTAGATACTGTATGTTACAGACATGTGTGACAGCAGAATAAGGTAGTTATGTGATGATGAGGTAGATACTGTATGTTACAGACATGTGTGACAGCAGAATAAGGTAGTTATGTGATGATGAGGTAGATACTGTATGTTACAGACATGTGTGACAGCAGAATAAGGTAGTTATGTGATGATGAGGTAGATACTGTATGTTACAGACATGTGTGACAGCAGAATAAGGTAGTTATGTGATGATGAGGTAGATACTGTATGTTACAGACATGTGTGACAGCAGAATAAGGTAGTTATGTGATGATGAGGTAGATACTGTATGTTACTTACTTTGATATATATAATGGGTATGGTTTGTTTGCTTTTACTGTAATGTCTGGCTACACGATAAACCGTCTCCGGGACATATTCCAGCACTAAATTCAAATAAACTTCGTCTTTCTGAAAACGTAAAAGTTTGGAATATAAATCTGACCTCTGAAAAGTGAAAAATATCCTTTACAACCATCAAAACAATGATGTTTTTTTATATATTAGAAACCATAAAATCAGAGTAAGTAACAAGTCTACAGATAACAACTGCTTTTTTCATGTCCTTTTGATAAACTTTTTGATAAACCTTATAAAAATTGTTGATAATTCAAAATATTTTTCAACATGATGGAATTTTGCTGCACAAGGTAAGGATGATGGTGGTAATAAATAAGAGAGAAATCATTATTGGCAGATAGAAGGGGAAATGCTGTGCAATGGCTGGAGTGACCCAGCTGTCAATAGTAATTCCTGACGTAATTGAGAAATTGATAAGATTAAAGGCTGATTGAGTTCTTACACTGTCAACTGAGAAATGCTGCTGAGTCCTACGGCTCTATTTTTAACTAAACACTTACATATTTACTATTTCCTTTAATTTTAAGATTAAGAGGATAGCAGTGATCACCATTTTAAGAGAATTTCCCATCCCTGCGGTATATGAGCAAAGAACAAAGAGCGAGTAGAGTCAAACCACAGAAAAAATCAATACCAAGAAAGCAAGCCGGCTGGAGCAATCTCTCCGAGAACATAGAACAATTTACGTACAAAACACCAGTATTGCAAAACTGAAACCTTTAACATAACAACATATGTGTCTCCGGGACCCAAATTAGACACATATCTACACTGGAAGCACCCCAGGAAGACTTTAATCTATAACATTAATAATCATTGAATAAAATCTCTTTATAATTGCTTCAGAGTCTGACAGACCTTTACTTACAGAGAACAAGTTGGTTTTTATGGACAGTGACCTTTCTATCAGAAGTTATCACTTACAATATTTTTAATCAAAGACACATTCAATCCAACATATTCCAACAGCATACAAAGAGAGAAATCATTATTGTAAAATTCAAGACTCACATAATTTAGTGTTTTAATCAACCGTCTTATTTGAATTCAAATGATTTTACATCCTTACAATTGAAATTATAACTAGTACTGCTTTCATTGTTAGTGTTGAGAGTGGTTTGTCTTCAAACAAAAGTAAATATTGTATATCTGTTTATGACAACAATGAGCTTACCTTATCACCTGACGAATAAAAGAAAAATTTTAACAGGACAATATTCTGGTGTTCAAGCTTTTCTCATTATCTGCAATTCTCGGTTCTGAAATTATAAATACAAATCAAAAGTGTAAGGATTTGAAGTCAGATTATCATAACTAAATGTTTATCTATAAGTTAATCTGTAGAACCCATGCCTTTGAGAAACAAACCTATACAGATTAGACTTGTTCAAACAAAACACTGTTCTCTTTAATGTCAGAATTTCAACCAAAAGGATTTTACACACGTATACATGGACAGTGACATTATGAAATTTGTATTAATACTTTCCTACCTTTCATCAAAATTTCAACTATGGGATACATATATATATATCATTATCAAATAAAGTCACAGTGTCACAAAAGACCAAGTTATATACTGACCTTAAAGCGCCTGTCCTGGAGAACTTTTTTAATGGCAACATGTTCCGAAGATTCGACTAGTTTGGCTTGGTACCACAACCACCAAGATGGAAGACACGATTACAAGCAATGATTTCGTGCGTCAGTGTAGGAACACTCTTGGGACAAGATTCTCGCTTTTAGCGGTCAGGTCCTGTCCAGAAACTCTTCAGCACGGCCCACAGTGGGTTCATCTTATTACCACATTCTCTTGCCTGAATACAGCAGCCTTAATGTAAATTATAAAAGCATAATCTTGCAATATTAACACTATCACTTCCAATCACCTATAATACTTTAAATTTCAACCTTCTAGCCACTTAGATAATAGGCAATGTGTTTTTAGTGTAAACTTGTAAGACGATAAAGAAAATCTACTAAATGAATTTAAAGCATCCTTGGTTTATTTCTTATTCAAGAGTTTAGAAATTTTAGGCAAGTTAGAGTTCATTCTTTGTCGGGTTCCACTACCTCTGACGGTTAAGATTTATCTCTGATCATATTGTTCAGAGGACATATGTGAACAGCTCTCAACGCCAATTGGGATATTTTGTTTGAGCATTTGAGTCCAAGTATAATAGTACTATAGTTAAATTTCATCTGTTGGTACATTTTTAACTTGATTTTTATTCCATAATGTATCAATGTATAAGGAAGTCTGGGGTGAGTACGGTGTAAAACGCGCCCCACTCTTAATAACAGGCACCTCAGGTTAATAAACAATTCACCACCAGTCGAATACGTACCCCCTCACATTTTATTTACTAGCAGATATAAGACAAAGTTCTAATATGACGGAACACATAATTGAGATTATATGAGAAAGTAAATGAATGTAATAACATAGAATGAAATCAGATACACACTTTTTTGTCAATATTTCATATTATACACATGTAGAATTCTAGAGGGTTATTACATCGATTATACCTACATATACATGGTACAAGTAAAATTGATGTTGCAAATGATGGTATTTGTTTAGCGTCGCACTGATCCCTTCCAGCAGCGCTTTGACTTTAGTAGAGTCTAATAATTAAGTAAGAAATCCAATTTGAAATGTCTTTCAAATATCACAATTAGTATGAGAATTTATACAAATCGAGTTCCAGATGTTAATATTGGTGCTTGCAGTTGACGTATAGATTAGAATATTAACTATGTGACTTTGCAATTTATTATCACGGGAAATTACTTGCTTCGCCGTTTCAAGAGTAGGAGTTTCTTGATAATTCTATCGACTAAAACGGTGAAGAATAACATCACGGTGTATTTGAGAATGCAGTTAAGGTAAATAGATATTCACCTCCAAATACTTTTAAATCTATTTCTGACAAAAATTTCAATCAATATAGGATATACAAATGTGTGTTGATTATTATACATTTGGTCGCTACAATTATTGGTTTTTACTGTGAATAATAGGTCTTACCAGTTTTTGCAATTAAGTAAGGCATATACTCCAAAAACGTTATAGGATACATTAGCTAAGTCTCCAAACCATATATCCTCAGCATGCGTAGAGCAAATACAACAAATGATCGTCCAATTCCAAGGATTTTAATCTTTACAATAACTAATAAATAATTTAAATAGTGAATAACGTTACTCAAAACTGAGGTAGTATGTGCGTTTTGTTAAACTATTAGAATTATCAAATGTTACGTGTGTCAAAAAATATAGTGAATTTTGAGCAAATGTGATGTTCTTAGTTATGAAAGACAGTTAAAATAAGTTTTAATTATGTGAATTGATGAATAACTCATGACCGAATCTACTAAATGAATTTTTCGATGTATGCATCGGCATGATTGAGTTTTTACGATAATGAGCCTTACCCGTACGCTTGAATACACAGTTGAAATTCCACAACAGGTAAACATTACGAACAATACGGTAATAATAGGACCCAGTGTCCAACATTCTTAGAAATGTCCATAATAAATCATTAATGGATACACAACACTACTGTGGAATCATATAATTAATTAGAAGATTATAATATTGATGGAGCATAAAATAGTGAGAGGAAGAAACTATCCCCATTGTTTCCGTGTGTGGTATAATATTAGTACAGAACTGTATGAACGTAATTACTACTCCGCGCTCATACTTCACGATATCATATCTTTTTGATCAAAACCATATCATTCTGATATAGACTACAATGTAGTTGGTAGTATGACCGATCGGAACGCACAAAACTTAATCTCTAATGATACATTAATTAACATTATGTTCTTTTAACATAGGGTCTAATGAAGATTATAAGTTACAAAGATTATTTATATGAGTGTGTGCTTATAATGATTTTGGGAAAAATGCATTATGTAATTGATGAGGGCAATTAAGTAATGAACAAACGTTAAACATGTTAAGGTGACCCTTACTCGCCCGACAAAATATTTTTCTACCTATGAAATCGTTCATACACGTTTGCAAAACTTTACAAGCGAAATAAAATCACCCTCACTATCGTTATTGCAAAAGCAATATTCTCTTGGATTTTTCTCCTTTCTATATATATTTTACCACACTCATGCAAAGTAACCGAGATGATATAGCAGATAACAAAGATGTTCTGTTATCGAATTAATTCAGAACGTAATATTCCTACGCAACAAGCATTCTGTATATTAATCGCGTGAGTGTTATTTTTAATGGTTACCAGATAATGGCTATGAAAAATAAAAAATAAAGCTTTGACCCACATGCTCCGTTCTACACGAATATATTTCATTGGACTATATTAAAGACTAATGTACAATCGCTAGAACCATAGCTACCAATTTCACGTGCATATATAGCGTCAGAATATCATTCTTAGTCTGTCTAAATATTATAAATATTCATATAACAAATGCGTATCCATAAAATAATAAACCATCTTGTTCTGCCAATACAATAATCATGTTTTATCTCACAGAGGTGAGCGAGTATTAACTATTTTACACACCAAACGTGAGTGTTCTAGATAGAGACAGTTTTAATACAATTCTGAATATAATAAAATTACAGATTGATTAAATCAAGGAAGAAATATCAAGAATCTAAAAACAGATGCCACCAGGGTGCGAGACCTGATGGCAAAGATCATATTAACAATTTCACTTGTATATCAAGCATTGTAGAATATCTAGATAATGGCGAAGAATAAGAATATCGTTACAGGTAGTAGATGAAACCGATTAGTTGACAAATTAGTGCCGTCAAGGATTTGGGGATTAGTCTCATATAGACATGTACATCACTTTGGTGCCCGTGTTATCGTTATTTTTCTATCATTATAATGTACAAGACAATATATTACTATTCTTTTACTCAACATAAGACAAAAATATCAACGACTGAATTATATGTGAAACTAGAACATATGTTCCCTTTTATAACAGAGTAATATTTGGCTTTGATAACAGGAAGTGGCAACGTGTTTTTGGTACTAAAGCGGCACGGTGTATATTTGTCAGTGGGACCGTTATTCTGAACAGGTGGAATGCCTTGATTTTAAATTTAGACGTGTCGGCCGCTTATTAACTGTGGGATTCTTGGAGTAATGTACCACTTATTGTGAAAACTAAGTACAGGACACTTAAGTTATTGGAGACAGTCAGGATGTGCTGCCCAGCGAGCACGTGTGGAAGAGAAGAAAGATGTTGAAGAAGAACACATGTAAATGTTCAAATATCTGTGTGTATGATCATCGTGTTGCGAGTGGATCCGCTGTCAGGAGAGTCGTGTGGTTTGCCAGAGTGACACAAGTAAACCAAGATTGATTTTAAAAACAGTGTCTACCAAGGCGAGTCTCAATTTCCTCCATTGTGTAGCTACTTTGTTGCATATTGTCAGGCTTTTATATTGCCTTATCAGCCTCCACTGGTAATTGTCTTATTCGTTATTCTCTCAGAGTTGTGAATGGAGTTGATAGGGTTAATAATTTACTGGTAATTTTCTACCATTAAAACCTTTACATCAGCACAGCACTATTGAATACTCTAATGGCATTTAATATAGAGACCAATTAACTAGTTAATAACCTCAAGATTAATTATGATATAGGCTGTGAAATTGGTAATATAATAAGCAGTAAGTGAAATAAGCTAATTTAAATTGGAACGCTGTCTCTATATGTAGAGAGAGAGAGTTTGGTAAATATGGTCAAAAATAATATTTTTTGAAACAATCTGTAGAGCTCTTATTATTATTTATTTTCTAGCCCTGAATAAAGCATTATATATAGAAAGATGAGAATTAAAACTATTATTATATAAATATTTATTAATGGAAGTCTTAGATCTATGAAATATACTTAATGCTTAATCAATCCTCGTTGGGTAAAATGAATTCCCAACACTCTTCTCTACATAATTAGACCAATAACTTTGGGCTGAAATCTTAAATCATGGATTAACCATTTCGTAAACTACTATAATACTGCTACATACATCTATATGACTATTATATTAATGTACTTCATCGGTATACTATACAGTTTATCATCACTCATAATTACAAGTTCTAACATAAGAAACTATTTTTGTATAGGCACTTACTTTGAACTGAGAAGCATCTAACTATAGAAGCATATAAAGTGGATATTATCAGGTATAATTCCACCCGAATGGGAGTCAATGATAATAATTATTTATAATTAATAAATTATATCATCTATGAATTAGTTCAATTTTATATTAGTATAATCTGATACTATTTTTCCATCGGGGATGTAAGATTGGGATTCATCTTCACTCTCTTGTTATTCCAAATTTGCATATATATTACAGAATATCTGACACTTGTGAATTTTCGAGAAGTATTACTGTCAGAGTTTAATTTTGATAATGAGTGACTGTGAACAATTTACCCATAGCGTGCTTCTGGAGCTAGGAGACGTGTCGGAAAGCGACGGGTGAACAATTTGCGAAGTTTACAAAAATATGAACGTAATCCATATATAAGAATAACAATACAACGGCAGGAGGAGAGACATAACTCTTTGCAAAAACGGAAATAATTCAATTGAGGGGCCTTATCATTTTCTTAAATATCGCTTAAAGAGATAATAAGAGGGAAATAATGAGATATAGGCCGGTGGGTAAGAGATCAGTTATCCAAGCACAGCTGCCTGTACAATTAATAAGCGCATTTGAATTTATTGCGAATTTCAATTGAATGCGAACGTTTCGACAGTCTACATTAGTATATAATTTCTTAAATAATGGACCAAATAGTTCACCATGATATTACCACTTCAAGCTGAGTAAGTATAGATCTCACTTAGGCTAGTAAATTCATCGAAATTAAGGAATATAATAAATACAATTAGATGTATAGGGTATGCTTGCACTCTGTGTAACAAAGACCTAATCTTATAATTAGCGGCATAATAGTTAAAAGGCGAAGATCCACTGCTGGCAGGTATTAAATTCACCAAAAGGCCGCCCGCTGTATATAGGAGTTTTTAGGTTTTATTTCAAACGGAAACTTATAATTTTTAAAGGTTAATGCAAGAGTCTACAGTTCAAATTGAGTTAACAAATGAAGTTTTGCAAGTATGACCAAGTTTGGCATAAAGTAACCAAGTGTGGTGATACATCAAAGACATCTGTTCATGCAAAGCAAGCACACAAAACTAGCTTGGCTAGCCCTTCCAAACCGATACACACAAGGCAAAACCGTCCACCCCATATATAACATTCTAAGGACTGTCCATTCCAAACTGTTAGTTAATGCTTCTTAACATTTTTAAGACGTACACTGTCCAGCGTTTCGTTGTGGTCTGGAGCCAAAACATACAATGGAGAAAAAACCAACTGGCCACTCACAGGACCGCTCAAATTATAGCTCTGACAAGTGGAGGCTCGTGCAGAACGTCATGGATGTACTCTCACACATGACATCCAATCACCCCTGACCCTTTCAGTTAAACCTTGCCTATCAAATAGGATTCAGGGCTTCATGTACCAAATGTGGCAGCGCTTTGTTAGGGAAACTTAGCTCAAATAACATACTGTTGATGGGAATTTTACTTACTCCCCTATAGCCACCTGATTACCCCCTCTGAATTCAAATTAAAGTTGTAATAATATGCAATTTCGACTGAGACTTGTTCTATAAAATGCTATCTTAGGACAATCTTGCTCTGTTTACCTAATCTTCTTATTGCGTAGTCCTGATAACCTATTTAGCCTAATAATAGCTTGCATAACAGATTTCCTATGACTAAACTTCTAATTATTTTTCGATGTTTACCAATGATTATCAACAGCTGGACTATTATATAATCAAATTTATTATTTAAGCCTTTAATATTCTGCTTTTCTTAAATCGTAATATACATTTAGCATATTAGTTGTTTTACTCAGTACCAATTTTCGCTGTAATAGTGAGATATAATTTTGGGATAAAGAAATATAAAGAGAGAGTATTTCTACTTTGAGATCTTTCTACATTTGCCAACTCCCTCATGTGAACAAGCGATGTCCAGCTAGGGATTCCTTGGCTGCAACACAAAGATGTGATCTGTAATGAAGTCTGACAAAGACAGTATGGAAAAATCAATTTTCTCTGCTTTCGACCCATTACTGGAGTACACTTCCTTTTTTCTGCTTTTCAAACTTAATAAACTATCAAAAATCCAAGATGAGTGTCGCAATAATTGCGAATAGGCAGAACTAAAGCGTCCTTAGAAGGAACCTATACATATGATATTTGAGGATACAATCCCTTTCAATATCTTTCTTGAGAAATTAGCCGAGGTCAACAAACTTTAACTATCAAAATCAAGATTGGCCACCAGTTCGGCCATCTTGTGTCGCGATATCCAGCCCAAAAATGTAATATGGCATCCACGATCTGAAGAACTGGTCCTTCGGGAAAAACCAATACATGTGATGAAAATTTGAAAGAACAGATCCCTTCAGTGGCTTTTACTGAAAAAATAGCCGGGTAACAAACTTTAAACTTATCAAAATCCTACAGTGATGCGCTACCTGGCCGAGCCATCTTGCTTGACGATCAGTCCCAAATAGCAATATGCACAACTGGCGGTCCTTAGGGAACCTACATATGAATAATTTGAGAAAGATCCCTTCAGTGCTTTCTGAAGAAAATATGTCGTTAACAAACTAATTAACTACTCAAAATCACAAGATGGCTACCATCCTGTAGCGTCGCTCATCTTTTGTTTGACTAGCATCAGTCCCAAATTCAAATATGCACTACTAGGTCCTACGGGAACCTACATGTGAAATTTGATAACAATCCCTTCAATACCTTTCTGAGAATAGCCGTAACAACTTTTAAACTTATAACAAAATCCAAGTTATGGCTGCTGCGTCGGCCATCTTGTTGACCGACAAGTCCCAAAATCGCCATATGCACAAACTGCTCTTGGTGTCCTTAAGGCCGGAACCCTAAATATATGAAAATTTAGAGAAAGATCCCTTAAGTACTTTCTGAGAATTAGCGGTTAAACAAACTTTAAACTATCAAAATGACAAGATTGGCAAGACACTAGATCGCCATCTTTGTATGTCCGATCAAGTCCCAAAATGCAATATCACAATCTAAGGACCTACGGGATACAGACCTCACTATAAATATTGAAGAAAGCATCTGCTTCAATACTTTATGAGAAGTAGCTTAGCTTAAGGTACAAATACTATATCTATCAAAATCCAAGATGGCGCGTCCTGGCGGGCCATCTTGTATGCCGGATCCAGTCCACAAAAATACTCAATATGCAAACAACTAGCGGTCCTAGGTGGAAACCTACATATAAAATTGAGAAAGATCCCTTCAAGTTGCTTTCTGAGAAAATAGCGGTGTATACCAATACTTTAACTTCTCAAATTCCGAAGATGGCTACGCTGGCGGGGCCATCTTGAATTGATCCGATCAGTACCAAAATAACAATAATGCACAACTTAAGTGTCCAAGTAGAGAGAACCTAGACATTATGAATTGAGAAGATCCCTTAGTACTTTCTGAGAAATAGGCTCTGGTCAAACTTAAGATGCTGTCACCATCGTAACGCGATGACACCGACAATTGAGATTTTTTTCCACATATCCAAAAAAACAGAGCGAGCAGTTACCTAAGATTTAGTATTTTTCATTCCAGAATTTACAAACGACACTTTACAAATTACACCAATCACCACCATTGATAAAGTCTTGAGCTTCTAATTTTTACGTCAAGTGGTTAAAAATATGAATAGAAAGTTATTATAATTGCATTCGCCGTAAAAAATTACCGTGATCAATCTAAGCTATATCCTATATGGAATGACAGTACTTGATTGCGGCAGTCACACAATACGCAGCAATCTATATATAATAAGATATTATTTTTAATTAACGTTATTGTGTTATCAGGCCATACTATATATACATATAACAATAATTGTCAATAAATCAAATGATTCAAACCATCATTTGATGCTCTGTCAATGGCGCTGGAAATGGAGGCACTCATTCTAGATAATCAAATCCAAGAATTGCGCGTGCCTGGCTCGGCTCTTCTGGTTGACTGAACTTTCCAAAAATACAATATGCATCAACTAGCGGTCCTAGGGGCTTAACCTACATATTTGAAATTTGCAGAAAGAATCCCCTTCAGCACGTTTTAGAGAAATACGCAGCCGGGTTAAACAAGAATTGTTGGACGGGACGGACGGACGAGACGGCAAGCGCACGGACGGACAGACGGTACGGGACGACGGACCACGCGACGAAAGGCGATTTTGAAATAGCCCAACTCATCTGATGATGGTGGGCTAAAAAAGGGTAGTTTCAAAACCTAGATTGATCCCTGGCAGTTACCAGGGCTGCAATGATACATCTAAGCCACCTTACGATACATATCACGGTATTCACTAATGATACAATACATTTAGATATGATACAACGAAATTATAGACATAGAATAGAAGCCTGGACTTACTGAGTCCTCTTGTTAACTGTCGCCCGAAATGTCAATAAGCCGTTTTTTCCCCCCCAATTGGTATTAAATGGCCCATACTTAACGTGTTTCCTGACTTACAACTGACGTCTGTAAAACAAATTTGACATGAGCAATTTTTTTTTGTCTTAAGCAGACACTCCAAACCTGAAATGTTATCAAACCAGGGTTTTTTGCCAGCTGACATTTTGGGAAAAAAGGACCTTCTGAGCCAAAAATTAGAAATATTACTTGTGTTTTTTTTAAAAAGAGTGGGAAATTATCATCACTTTCAAATTAAGTCTGACTCATAAATATTCATTAAACTATTGATGTCCAGATGTCCAGTAATAAAAAAAAATGATAAATTATCATTTTAATATTTTTTGATGCTGCTAACATGTAATTTATATTGCAATTGTTAAAGATACTCCCACCGCTTGAACAACAGTATTTGTCTCTATCAAAAAGAAGAAGAGCAGACCCAGACCTTCAGTATTTTTTGTTCAGTTACAAAATGGCTTTCTGCCACACATTGAAAAAGTTTTGAGGTTCTACTAATATCTCTCAGAGATAAATAATATGAAATAACAATTAATTGCATCCCCCAAAAAATATCTTTTTGGACTCAAAGAGTCATTATCGATATGAAGTAACTTACTGATTGTGCAAAGCACAATAAAACAAGAATAAATTATTTTATATTTAATTTTTTGTGAAAATGTGAGAACAGTATACATACACGCATTAAACACAAATTGATAGTGTTCAAATAAATGGAGTTATTGTTTATGCCCTTTGTGCGGCCATGGGTGCCAGCGTCCATAAATAAATACACTATGAATATATAACAAATAGTAAACTGCTCTATTCAATAGACAAAATTATGGTAAAATTGCAAATACATTAGGCCTATGTTAAATTGTCAAGACGTTTTGAAAATGAAACATAACTACATGTATACACAAACTACAAGTAGTGGCATTCAAACAAAAGTTTAATTTCAATGATTATCCATCGACGTTCTAAAACCACATTAAAATTCGAGCACTGCCAAATAGTAAACATACCAACATGACAAGCTCGACCAATGCCAGATATTCTGTTGCTGAAATCCTGAAGGTGTTAATTAATGGTGATGCCTTTAATATCCTTTGTTTATGTCTTCGGGTTTGATGTTTTTGGTCCTGTTACTCCCGGTTAGTTTTCCTTTGCGCTCTCGGCCAGCCGACTCACCTGTCATAGCCCCCATTTTTCAGGTTGCGTTTGATTGCCAAGCGTTCCAAAAAAGTCTGTGGAAACTTGAATCACTGAAATTGGGACGCTACCGGCGAACATAAACTATTAAAAAATGGCATTGTTCCCCATGATGGAATTGACTCATACAGGCACATTATTTATTAATTAACTGATACCAGAATGTATATTGAGACATATCAATTTGCGCTGCGGTTTTAACTTTTATGCCATGATTGGGTGGGAAATAGTGGACTAGAGCTTTTATCTAGAGAAAATATGCATCGCCGAAACATATGAGCATATCGTCAAATATTTTGACGGCTATTCGACTCACAGTAATCGGATACGCTCAATTTTTGCCCCAGTGAAAATAAAAGAAATTATGGATTATAGATACTATGTAATTGGTGGACCAATCATGAAAGCTACCAATATAAGAGTGTAATTGTAAATAAATCAAAGTGAAACATTCAATCAAAACTAAGGCTGTCACGGGCTACTAAATTTTGTCCCTGTACCCGAAATTTTAGTACACCGACCCATACCCGAGGTACTCGAACACAGATCTACTGTTAATTGTAACAAATTGGGTTACGTTGTGTTGTTTGTTTGGAAAAGATTGTATGATCGACGGAGATTTCGATGAAATCATATTGTGAGCGTCAGTAAAGATAAAGACTTCAAGTCGTTAAGTAGTTCTACTTCATTTTCTATTTGACTTTCATAATTGCTAATGAGCTGCCGTAAAAGTGTCAGTCTAGCCAGAGCGTGCTGTAGCTATACCAGTCCATAGAGAATGCTTTTTGCACATGCGCCAACAGGAAGTTACTACATTCGGACGGTACTCATTGTTGTTATCTGATATGACTATAGTGTGACCTATTTAAGTGCACATGTCCGTCAATTAGATTGTTTCTTCGCATCAAAAGACGTAATGAGAATTAAATTGTATTGAATAAAGATAAGGTTTCATCCCTTGTTGCATGGAAAACAAATACAAATTAGTTGGAGTTTTGCTAATACTTTTAATATAAGCTTCTAGACTTGTTCACGTACATCCAGACCGAATTGTTTCCTATTTTTGACAGGTACCCGGAGTACACATTTTTTTGGACCCCGGTTACATCCCCAACCCTCACCCATAACGGGTTACTTCATAACAACCCTTAATCCAAAACAAAAACGTTTATTCTGTTGATACTTTTAATTAGATCGTTTTTTTACAAGTCAATCAGATTTCTGTTCTGTGTCGACCAGTGCAATGTTTTGTTTCCTTATCCAACTAACACATGGTGCGGGTTACGGCTGACGACGAATAATCTAGATATAATATTTTTAACGATATCGTCGGTCTCTTCTTCTACAATCGTGCATATATCCGATGCCGATATATGATTAACAGGCTCTTAATAGTGCACTGATTTTTGGAAAATACAGTGCTATTTTTCAATTGGCCAATATGGGCGTTTACCAGACCCTATAACGGCCTGGCAAAAAACCCCTGCATACAGGGCCACCATGAAGGATGTTTAAGGGGCAATTCAATCTCTTTCCAAATCTTTACTACAGCGATAGTTATTGGCTAACTGTTGTCTAAAGAAACCAATCATATTTTGCGTTGTTATACGCTTACGTACTCTGGAAGTTGCAGGGTTAAAACTATAAGCTGAATTGAACTTGAAATATGTGCCAAAAGCCTAAAATTGAACTGAAAATATGTGCAAATGTATCATGATCCGGAAGCAATATTTTTGTTGTTTTAGATGCCCACTGCCAGTTGTATCTTTACAGTCCTAGCAAAATTTACATTATCAATGGCTTGTCATTTCACATCAAACATTAGTTCACAGCGTTTGCATTTATATTTCAAAGGATTAAGCCCTGGACATGGGTAATTAGGGGCTGGGTTAATGGAAGGTCCTAAAACGGATACGATTACATATTGACAATACTAGATGGTGAACAAAATCAAATTTTGGTATGTTTTTCCAGGTTATAGAATATTTATCAAAATTGTCTTTTAATCGTCACAATATTCAAAACACAATGGCAACTGGAATTAAAATGTGAAAAAAGACGTCCAGTATATCGTCAATACTGTATCGTGTATGTTCAGTGTATAATTGATCTGCTGTTATAATCTTTCTGTCATTTCCTATTTTTAGTCATGAAACAACATTTTCACGTCCATTCTTAGGTGACACCAGAATTACCCCTTTTAAAACACTTCCTTTTTGATTGAATGGTCCTTACTTGAATCATATTTTAGAATAAATTTTGTTTGCTGAATTCTCTCTTTCTAAAATGAAAAAAAAGTAGTTGGGTGTGTTAAAACGACTACAGCGATATACAGGATCTTTGCGTATCGAATATTTGATACGCTTGAAAATCGATAGGTATCGATTATATTGAATCCAGCCCTATGGGCGGTAATAGTTAATTTTACATTGGCAATAGAAGAAATATTTCTATGCACATTGAATATTATAATTTACTACTCTCAAATGAACCTGGGACAAATAATACTTGATGTTACTGTTTATATAAAAGGACAAATTAAGATCTATTAAACGCACTCTGATTGCATGGTGACAGTTCTTTTGCTGTAACTAAAAATACTAGTCTGCCAAAAAGCGGGGTTGTTTCACCCTAAATCTGAATTTTGGAGTGTTAAATATTACGTGTTTTGTTTCTTTATTACATTTCAGTATGCTGCTAAAACAGAAATCAGTGTGGTGTTGCCTTTTCAGTTTGACTTGCCCACAGGTCAATTTAATGTACATGTTGTTTTAGCCTAAATTTGCGAATTAATATTTTTGAAGATGGTTTTTTTTTGATAAACCTTGTGTAATTATTGAATGTGATATCAGTTGTATATGAAAAGCTCAATTTTACTATTTTTAAAGTAAAATTTGAAACATACATGTTTACAGTAATGTTACGGACCATGTGTAGATGTACATACATGTTTACAGTAATGTTAGGAACCATGTGTAGATGTGCATACATGTTTACAGTAATGTTACGGACCATGTGTAGATGTGCATACATGTTTACAGTAATGTTAGGGACCATGTGTAGATGTACATACATGTTTACAGTAATGTTAGGGACCATGTGTAGATGTGCATACATGTGTACAGCAATGTTACGGACCATGTGTAGATGTACATACATGTTTACAGTAATGTTACGGACCATGTGTAGATGTACATACATGTTTACAGTAATGTTAGGGACCATGTGTAGATGTGCATACATGTTTACAGCAATGTTACGGACCATGTGTAGATGTACATACATGTTTACAGTAATGTTACGGACCATGTGTAGATGTGCATGCAGGTTTTCTTTTGCCCATGTCATGTTCCGTGTTCAAGCTTTGTCCTCTTTTGAAGTCCCTATTTATTAGACCCTACTGCTGTGACTAAGAAAGCAAATAAGAAATCATTAAAGGTCTTTATGCATGCTGCTGAAACTTGTGGTTTATTATTGCATGCATGTTATAGTTCTAGATTGAATTGAAGTATATTTTTGTTTAATTTGAACATTATGATATAATTCTGATGTGTTACCATTGTGCTTATCTAAAGAAAAACAAAATTTTAGTTTAGAAAGACACACAACTGTGATAAACAGGATCACTTATTATTATAAATCAGATGTAGATTCAGTGCTGTCACAATTACTTTTTAATCCTAACAATTACTAATGCTAGGTTTACACTATGTCCCCGGCGACCACGGTAGTCCTGTTTGCCCGAAACGAGGTGCACCGTGGAATTTTGGCTATTTTTGTATCTGCATTCAAGTTGAGCTAGGTCTTGTGAAGTGTTGCCACGGTCCTTTACGGATTACGTGGTGGACCGTGGATAAAGGGGAAAGTGCTGTTCACGGAGGTTAAAGGAACACTACGGCTTTAGCACGGTCTATCAAGGATACCACTACGTTCTCTCCTGGCTTGTTACGATCTGATGAGATCTGCTACGTTTTACACGTTTTGATCGAACTGCAATACGTTTTTCACGGTCCGCCAAGGCTTACTAGGATGAAAGTCTGATGCCAGGCTTTTTGGAACAACTGAAACAATATTTATTGCCGCAAATATCATTTCAAACAAGTTTTAATTACAAAATTTGTTAAAATAATATTTGGTATAAATATATAATTATTATAGCCAAGTATTTCTACGCAAATATTTTTTTCTGTACTCATTTAATCTGCCTTTTGTAATGATAGCTTTGGTATAATTTGAGGGTTTAAATGTGTTTGATAATGACTATTTCTATTTAAAATATTACAAATAATTCAATGAAGTATCAAATATGTACCAGGCCAGGCAATGATACTCCATCATATTTTGCTTGCAGCGTAAGACCGTCATAAGATGTAACAAGCCGTATCACGTCGGCTTTTCAACCGCTACAAGCCGTGAGATGCCTTGACAGAACGCACCAAAACGGTTTTCATTCACTTCGGCTTGCTGTAAAAACCTTAACAAAACGGCACAAAACGTGAAGCCAATCTGCATCAACCGTGATAAAACGTGAAAAAACGCAACAGAAGGTCACAAAACTTGAAATCACCGTGAGATTCCGGGGAACGTGCTTGCTGCCCGTTCCAAAAACTGACCGTCTTGAAGTTCTGTTACGGCCTCGTACGCACTGTTACGTTTTGTTACGTCAATCATGTTTTATAACGTCCTGTGGCGTTCACCATCTGTACTGTGACTGCCGTGGCAGAAAATCTGGCACGGCATCCACGGTAATCACGGCCGCTCACGTTTGTCTATCACGTCCTTCTGCGTTGTCTCACGTTGTCTCGCGGTCACCACGTTTTGTCCACGGTGGCCTGAAACGGGGCTGCCGTGGCCGCCGGGAACATAGTGTAAACCTAGCATAAGTTGTACATTTGAGTCTGGTGTAGAGAATCTTATGATCCTGTATTGATGATAAACTGAACTTGATAACTCTTCGTATCTTGATTGTGAGTACTACTTCATTAAAATCTTGATTGTGAGGACTGCCTCATTAAAATCTTGACTGTGAGTACTGCCTCATTAAAATCTTGATTGTGAGTACTGCCTCATTAAAATCTTGATTGTGAGGACTGCCTCATTAAAATCTTGATTGTGAGTACTACCTCATTAAAATCTTGATTGTGAGGACTACCTCATTAAAATCTTGATTGTGAGGACTGCCTCATTAAAATCTTGATTGTGAGTACTGCCTCATTAAAATCTTGATTGTGAGTACTGCCTCATTAAGATCTTGATTGTGAGGACTGTCTCATTAAAATCTTGATTGTGAGGACTGCCTCATTAAAATCTTGATTGTGAGGACTACCTCATTAAAATCTTGATTGTGAGTACTACCTCATTAAAATCTTGATTGTGAGGACTGTCTCATTAAAATCTTGATTGTTAGGACTGCCTCATTAAAATCTTGATTGTGAGGACTGCCTCATTAAAATCTTGATTGTGAGTAATGCCTCATTAAAATCTTGATTGTGAGTACTACTTCATTAAAATCTTGACTGTGAGGACTGTCTCATTAAAATCTTGATTGTGAGTACTGCCTCATTAAAATCTTGATTTTCTGCCAATACTGCTATGGTGGTCAGAAGAAAAATATCATTCTTAAACCAAATGGATATGTTTGGATCAGTGTCACCATTAATTCTTCTCTAATTCAACCATTATTATTGATCAATACTGAAGAATCCTGATATGAAGACATTTTAATTTTGATTTTACAGGTGATCAATCCAAAGAAAAAGGCAAAGAAGAAGAAATATACCAATTCAGGGGAGGTAAATCAATATATTAAGTGATAATTGTGACAAGATACAAAAAACTTTATTTATCGTCAAATGTGTTAAAAATAAACATAAGCTCAGAGAAGCTTGTATTTCAACATAACCTGGATAAATCAGGGTGCAGAATGGACGCTAGGAAGTATTCGTTTACCCAGCGAATTGTTGACAACTAGAACTCTTTACCTGAGAGTGAAATACAGTCACCTAATCTAAAATCTTTTGAAAAACGTTAGGACAAATTTTGGGATAGCGAAGAAATGAAATTCAAAACAACACTGGTGTAACGTCACAAGAAAAACTTTATTACGTCATTTGTATAAATGAGTATGGACTACGATCTGAATATAGAGGCAAGCCATAGTGCATGCATTCAGAATAAACTAAGTTAAACTAAGTTAAATAACATAAGGAAAGTGGTCATATATGTAGCTTCTATGGAGTAGATTTAACATAGATTTAACAGATCAGTTTCTTATAGCAAAAATTATACGATTAGTCTAATACACCACAGGACAGTAAGTTAAGAACAAATATTGCAGTCACAGTTTGTGTTATCCTCCAGGCAAACAGTACTGGTGTTTGTAAGATGGAGATTCAGTAATTGGATGTTACTATTTCTCTAACATGACATTCTATATTCCACATCCAGGCAGTACTGATGTTATATAAGATGGAGATTCAGTAATTGGATGTTACTATTTCTTTAACATGACATTCTATATTCCACATCCAGGCGGTACTGATGTTATCTAAGATGGAGATTCAGTAATTTTAAGTTAATATTTCTCTAACATGACATTCTATATTCCACATCCAGGCAGTACTGATGTTATCTAAGATGAAAATTCAGTAATTGGATGTTACTATTTCTCTAACATGACATTCTATATTCCACATCCAGGCGGTACTGATGTTATATAAGATGGAGATTCAGCATTCGTTCCTGGACTTTATACAGAACGGGTGAGTATTTTACCAACTTCACATTTTATTGTGATACTCAAAATTATTTAGTTACCGATAATATTACACACGAACATTTTAAGAGCCATTGTGATATAATGTTAGGCAGTTTTATGCATATGATGAAAATCTGACAATGTTAGGATTTTAGTGGGGGACATTAATTTGTTTTAGAAAAGTTGATTGATTGGCAGTGGAATAATGATCAAAGTTTGCTTCAGAACCATATCGGACATATTGTATGTCCATCACAGACAACAATAACCCATTGTCTAGCAATCCTTTGTATCAGTGTACTGTAGATACAAAATCTCAGCACTGCCCTAACCTAGTATGGACACACATATTAACACACTTATCATTAGTGTCCTATTTTCTGGCCACTGTAGCCTAGGACAACCAATACTGGTATACCTGTGGAGTTGTTCCATTACTTAATTAATTTTCTTTGGAAAATATTTATTAATGTTGACCCAATCTTTTCTTAAACCATGACACCAGTCTTTGAATGTTGTACTCTCCAGTTATTTTTAAGCTATACTTTGTTTGTTCTAAATAAATGAATTGAAATCATTGTATGATTACAAACATCTAAATGAAAAAGAAGTCCAAATTGTATGAGACGGGTGTAAATCTGGTAATGGTCTCCCACTCTATCACTTAAGTTGAAATATTTAATAGCCAGGTTTTTGGTTGCTTTGATAATAATTCTCTCTTTTTTTTTCTTTCACATTTTTGTGGACTCATTCCATGGACATACAGTGGGTATGTATTATTTACCTGTGTAACCCTCTAGTAAAGGTGAACTTATAACATGTAAAGAAGCTTAAACAAACACAAGGAAATGTGGTGGAGCAAACTTTGATACTTATTCCAGTGGATAATTTGATATAATGTAACCCTTATCAACATAATTAACATATGGAAAGTCTTATATTTTAGTGATATGATCAACATGTTTCATGGTATAATTATAATGCTTAATTGTTGTAAAGTTCCATTATTTTGAATTTCCTTTTAAGTGAAATGTTTTTTTTCCTAACACTACTGATTTCAGTGTATCTTATGGAACATCACACAAATACTTTATTGTAAAGTAAAGATAGTAAGTCAAACCTCAAAACACAGATACACACATGTGAACATGTTTTTGTATTTGTTAATTTACCATTCACTTTAAGCAGTGAAGTGTTATTTTGTGTTTGTGGCATTGTCCATCTCCATTCATTTCATCAGTCGTATTTTTGCAGTGAAATAAAGACAGTATTGAATATAAAGTTTTTTATTTTCTTATCAGTACTGAGATGAGCTTCACTGTTGCTGTGGATTTTACTGCTTCTAATGGAAATCCATCATCTCCAACTTCATTACATTATCTCAACCCATATGGGGCACCAAACCAGTATGCTGCTGCCATACAGGCTGTAGGGGAGATAATCCAGGACTACGACAGGTAAGGGACATAATCCAGGACAATTACTGGTAGGGGAGATAATCCAGTACTATGACAGGTAAGGGACATAATCCAGGACAATTACTGGTAGGGGAGATAATCCAGGACTACGACAGGTAAGGGACATAATCCAGGACAATTACTGGTAGGGGAGATAATCCAGCACTACGACAGGTAAGGGAAATTACTGATAGGGGAGATAATCCAGGACAACGACAGGTAAGGGACATTACTGGTAGGGGAAATAATCCAGGACTACGACAGGTAAGGGACATTACTGGTAGGTGAGATAATCCAGGACTACGACAGGTAAGGGACATTACTGGTAGGGGAGATAATCAAGGACTACAACAGGTAAGGGACATTACTGGTAGGGGAGATAATCCAGGACTATGACAGGTAAGGGACATAACTGGTAGGGGAGATGATCCAGGACTATGACAGGTAAGGGACATAACTGGAAGGGTAGATAATCGAGGACTACGACAGGTAAGATACATTTAATGGTAGGGGAGATAATCAAGGACTACGACAGGTAAGACATATTTAATGGTAGGGGAGATAATCAAGGACTTCAACAGGTAAGGGACATTACTGGTGGGGGAGATAATCAAGGACTACGACAGGTAAGATACATTTAATGATAGGGGAGATAATCCAGGACTACGACGGGTAAGAGACACTGCTTGTAGGGGAGCTAACCAGGACTATGACAGGTAAGGGACATAATCCAGGACTATTACTGGAAGGGGAGATAATCTAGTACTATTACAGTTTGGGGAGATAATCCAAGACTCTTAAGACAGGTAAGGGAAATAATCCAGGACTATGACTGGTAATGGACATAATCCAGGACTATGACTGGTAGGGGAGATAATCCAGTACTATGGCAGTTACGGGAGATAATCCAGAAATATGACAGGTAGGGAAGATAATTCAGAAATATTACAGATAGGGGAGATAATCCAGTATTAAGACAGGTAGGTGAGATAATCCAGAAATATGACAGGTAGGGAGAGAATTCAGGACTATGGCTGGTAAGGGACATAATCAAGGACTATTATGACTGATAGGGGAGATAATTCAGGACAAGTCAGGTACTGATAGGGGAGATAATTCAGGACTAGACAGGTAAGGGACATAATACAGAAATATGACCAGTAGGGGAGATAATCGTAGACTATTACTGGTAAGGGGCATTATCCAGAACTATGACTTATAAGGGACATACTTCAGAACTATTACTGGTAGGGGAGATAATCAACACATGCCATGTTATCATTTATTTTGCCGAGTTAATGTTTTAAGAGTTCATTTATGTAAGATATTATCAATATTGAGGAAATCAAGAATCAATATGTCTGTATATCTGTGTATAATTGCTTGTTATGTAAAGTTTGGAATTCTATATTGCCTTTGTATATTTCATAATTCTCTAGGTATAATTTGTAATTACAAATGTATAATTCATAATTCTATATGACTTTGTTTGTATGTTTATAATTGTGATAATTACCTGATGCCACTGTGTATCGACTAGAAATAAGGGCACCTGCTAACTTGTAAGAAGATTTATTACCTTTTTTTTTGTGATAAGTATAATGGTATTTAAAAACTACATTGTATTTCTACTCTAGTGACAAACTGTTCCCTGCCCTTGGTTTTGGTGCTAGAATGAGTGATGGAAGTGTACATCATGAATTTGCCCTGGTAAGTGTACACCATGAATTTGCTCTGGTAAGTGTACACCATGAATTTGCCCTGGTAAGTGTACACCATGAATTTGCCCTGGTTATACATGTACAGCATGAATTTGCCCTGGTAAGTGTACACCATGAATTAGCCCTGGTAATACATGTACAGCATGAATTTGCCCTGGTAAGTGTACACCATGAATTTGCCCTGGTAAGTGTACACCATGAATTTGCCCTGGTAAGTGTACATGAATTTACCCTGGTAAGTTGCATACCACAAATTTCCTCTAGTAAGTGTAAATCATGAATTTGCCCTGGTAAGTGTACACCCTTAATTTGCCCTGGTAATACATATACACTATGAATTTGCCCTGGTAAGTTGTATACCACAAATTTCCTCTAGTAAGTGTAAACCATGAATTTCCTCTAGTAAGTGTAAACCATGAATTTGCCCTGGTAAATGTACACCATGAATTTGCTCTGGTAAGTGTACACCATGAATTTGCCCTGGTAAGTGTAAACCATGAATTTGGCCTGGTAAGTGTACACCATGAATTAGCCCTGGTAATACATGTACACCATGAATTTGCCCTGGTAAGTGTACAGCATGAATTTGCCCTGGTAAGTGTACACCATGAATTTGCCCTGGTAAGTGTAAACCATGAATTTGCCCTGGTAAGTGTACACCATGAATTTGCCCTGGTAAGTGTACATGAATTTACCCTGGTAAGTTGCATACCACAAATTTCCTCTAGTAAGTGTAAATCATGAATTTGCCCTGGTAAGTGTACACCATGAATTTGCCCTGGTAATACATATACACTATGAATTTGCCCTGGTAAGTTGTATACCACAAATTTCCTCTAGTAAGTGTAAACCATGAATTTCCTCTAGTAAGTGTAAACCATGAATTTGCCCTGGTAAATGTACACCATGAATTTACTCTGGTAAGTGTAAACCATGAATTTGGCCTGGTAAGTGTACACCATGAATTTGCCCTGGTAAGTGTACACCATGAATTTGCTCTGGTAAGTGTAAACCATGAATTTGCCCTGGAAAGTGTAAACCATGAATTTGCCCTGGTAAGTGTACACCATGAATTTGCCCTGGAAAGTTTACACCATGAATTTGCTCTGGTAAGTGTATACCATGAATTTGCCCTGGTAATACATGTACACCCTGAATTTGCCCTGTTAAGTGTACACCCTGAATTTGCCCTGGTAAGTGTACACCATGAATTTGCTCTGGTAATACATATACACCATGAATTTGCCCTGGTAAGTTGTATACCACAAATTTCCTCTAGTAAGTGTAAACCATGAATTTCCTCTAGTAAGTGTAAACCATGAATTTGCCCTGCTAAATGTACACCCTGAATTTGCCCTGTTAAGTGTACACCCTGAATTTGTCCTGGTAAGTGTACACCATGAATTTGCTCTGGTAAGTGTACACCATGAATTTGATCTGGCAAGTGTACACCATGAATTTGCCCTGGTAATACATGTACAGCATGAATTTGCCGTGTTAAGTGTGCATGAATTAGCCCTGGTAATAAGTGTACAGCATGAATTTGCCGTGTTAAGTGTGCATGAATTTGCCCTGGTAATAAGTGTACATCATGATGTTTTCAATTTAATTGTACGTAATTCATTAAGTTCTTTAGTGCCATCTTTGTTGAGTAAATGAACTGTTTTCAATGGCATGTTGTATGTTTAGTTCACCCGGCCTGAAGGGCTGGTGAGCTGGTATGTCATGGTACGGCACCTGCCATCTGTCAGTCAGCGTTTGTTTTAAATTGCTACTAGTCATAATGTTCTGCACGGATTATAAACAAATTTGGCCAGAAACATCTAACAGGATTTGAATAAATCTTGTCTCTGATCCCCCTAGGACAGGAGGCATGGCCCAATAGTGCTAAACAGTGTGATTCCAATGGGGCAGGAGGGATGGCTCAATAGTGCTAAACAGTGTGATCCCCCTGGGGCAGGAGGGATGGCCCAATATTGCTAAACAGTGTGATCCCCCTAGGGCAGGAGGCATGGCCCAATATTGCTAAACAGTGTGATCCCCCTAGGGCAGGAGGCATGGCCCAATAGTGGTAAACAGTGTGATCCCAATCGGGCAGGAGGCATGGCCCAATAGTGGTAAACAGTGTGATCCCCCTAGGGCAGGAGGCATGGCCCAATAGTGGTAAACAGTGGTAAATCCTTTAATCACTACTAGTCATAGAGTTCTGCATGATTGTAACCAAGGTCAGAAACATCCTTTGGGAAAGGGTAACAGATTTTGTAGATTATATGTATAAATCTTGGCTTTGTTCCCCTGGGATAGGATGGGCCTAACAGGGAAATTAGAAGTAGTCAGAACGTTTTCAGCCATTCCAAAATAATGGTCCTGCTTTAATATAAAAACGATGAAAAAATAAAGTTGTTCAAAATATCAATGGTATAGATTTTTTTTCGAGGAAGAACATGTAAAGAAAAATCTCTGAAATTTTCACACACACATCTCTATCAGAATTCGAATACCAATATGTGAATCTTTGGTATCTTTTATTTTCGTTATGGATGTTAGAAAATACATTTACTAAGCATAAGAAAAATCCCTTTACGTAAATTTCCGTATTAGCTATATTTATACATGTTATGGAGGTCTAATCATCTGATATTTGATAGCAACTGGAATTTCACTTTGGTAGCAGCTACAAGTGTTATATATTATTTGATATTACAAATTTTTCATACTTAATAAGTATCAAGCTAAACAACGGCAACAAAACTCTATTCAGCATATCAATTTGAATTGAAAACTAGCCTCGACTATATCTAGAAATATATTCAAACTTTCAAACGATTTGATGATTAAGTTTGGATTTGATGCATCATTCAAACAAGCTGATGCTTTGTTACGGAAGTCATAATTTTTTTTTTAATTTCACTAATTTCACATTCAAAATTTGGAGAAACTAACATCATTTTCGTGGGATTTATTCATATTTTGCAATCAGATTTGCAATCCAATCATGGCTATCAATTGTCGTGGTCCTTGTGGAGGTCCATAAATAAACTGGCATTTATGTATGGTATGTCAGATGCGTCTTCTTTCTATAAACTAGTACATTGGTCCTTGAATATATCGGTAATCTTTCTATAAACTATAAGCTATTTCTATAAGCCATGATATTTGGACATGTTGGAAATGTGAAATCAATGGTCAATTAGTGAGACAAACATATACACTCCAAACCATTGCCAGAAAATATTTATAGAAAGAATTTCTGATGAAAACTCATTCAAGCTATTTTTACCGCAATTTCAATGTTTCTAACATCCGTAACACTATTCATAAATAACCTACATAATGACTAAACTAATCAAACTATGTTATATTGTATAGAGATTGATGGTGTAACTTTAACATATTCGTCGTATTATTTAATAATTAATTTTCTCTTTGTTTCTGGGTTTCTGATTGGCCTATTCGTTTTATTCGTTATCGTGACGTCACAATAGAAACATTGAAGTCTCGTATCGATTTTGAAAAAATAATCCCTTGGAAAAAATCAATGGAATCGTATGTGTTAACATATTTCATTTTATAACGTAGCCTGGAAAATTAATTATAAGCATTGAAGTCACTATTTTTTAATTTCATCGGGTTATGAAATAAACTTTTGTGTGAATCTGCGTAGCAGATTCTCACAAAAATTTATTTCATAACCCGATGAAATTAAAAAATAATGACTTCAATGCTTAAATAAAAATACAATTTAGTGATGGCTTGTCTAAATTTTGATCGTTGTGAAGTATTATTTCAAAATATTTACGCCAAATTATTTCTCTCTAACATCCGAAAATAAGCTGATAGTGAGAAATAACATCAATCACAGTAAAATTATTTTTATTATGGATGCTAAAATTACAGGTACGTTTCAATTTTGAAGTGACATTATGCGTACAAAAAAGTGTTTGCAATCATATTGGAGCAAAAATGAGTCGCTATAGAATATACTAACATCCGTAACATTTGGTACGACTATTTTAAACATGTATAATTACTCTGAGCTCTGAAATTTTGAAGTCAAGGATGTTTCAATTCGTTTTTATTGACTGTATACGTATATTTGTTCACAAATATTGATATGTTGCAAAGCATTTGTGTAAATTCACATAGTCAAATTTAGAATTATATGTCAATACCTAAAACACCTAGTTTTCCTTTCCATCCATCATATTTTACTAACTCGCTACTTCATTCTAACAAAAATCATCTACTAAATCTATTGGTGATGTTCAAAACCGTTGATTGGACAGGAAAAACGATTCTTAATAGGTTGTTCATCTTTGCCAATAATACTTCGTTACGGATGTAAGACGTTATGGATGTTAGAATACACATGCTCCTTTGAGAATCATTCGAGATAATTCTGATCAAGAGTCATGTTTTTGTTATGATTTTGTTCCTTTACCATAACATGATTCGAAAATGTGAGCAACTGATACATACCCGTTTTAATTTTATCAAAAAACATGTTATGGAGGTTAGCGTCTTAAATACGACCCTCAACATTGAAGAAGATTTGGACAAATATTTTTGAAATAGTCATTCTGACTCTAAATTTGGGATTGGGTCATATTATTTAACTACTAGTTAAAGAGAAAAAGTACATATAACCATAATATTTTTGCGGTTATGTTTTATATTTTGTTATCCTTAATTTTAGTTACGGATGTATGTGGAGTTCAGCGGTATTTTGAAATATGCAATACATAAAAAAGTGTATCTGACGATTCTTTTTAAATAAAAAGTATCAGATTCTATACATATGTCAAAGTCTTACCACCAATCAATATTTTACCAAAGAGAATATTGAAATATATTGAGAATATAGCTCTTAACTGTCCTATAAGCAAAGCGACATCGAAAAAAACTATTTTCAAGCTTATTCTAAGCAACAGAGACAAGAGATGGGTGGTGGAAATAACTCCATTCCTATTTTTTCATGTACCCTAAGACTGTCGTCTTACATTTGGAACAACAAATTACATACAACTGACAACATAATTGTGAAATCCGCAAGCGACAGCTGCTAAAATTTCTGAAAAAAAGTGGGACCATTTTTCTGGAATGGCTGTTTTATGGTATAACAAACCAGGTGAGCAATGCAGGTCCTCTCTGCCTCTTTGTTTTGTCTAAACATTATTAATACACACTTAAAAAGTTATCTGATCTGATAATCATCCAGACTGTTATTATCTCCATTGTTTCATAACACTCTGTGTTTCAGAACTTCAACCCAAGTAATCCATTCTGTCAGGGTGTACAGGGGATACTACAGGCATATTATAACTCGCTCAAGAACGTACAACTTTATGGACCAACAAACTTTGCACCTGTAATCAACCATGTCGCCAGGTAAGTCCTAATTTTTATGTAAAACTTAATACTTTAACAAAATCATTTTCAGTGATGCAGCCACCATGTTGTTAAGCAGGTCATATTTTAAAGTAAAACTTTATTGACTAGGCAGATAATATTTTAATGTAAAAAATTATGAACCAGGCAGGTCATATTTTAATGTAAAACTTCATGGACTTGGCAGGTTATATTTTAATGTAAAACTTTATGGACTTGGCAGTTCATATTTTAATGTAAAGCTTCATGGACTAGGCAGGTTATATTTTAATGTAAAACTTTATGGACTTGGCAGGTCATATTTTAATGTAAAACTTCATGGCCTTGGCAGGTCATATTTTAATGTAAAACTTTATGGACTAGGCAGGTTATATTTTAATGTAAAAATTATCTCTCCTTATCACTTGTCAACCATGTTGCTAGACATAAAGATTTCTCACTTATTGTCAACCATGTTGCAAGGTAAAAGTTTCTGGTGAAAATTCAGAACTTAATTTTTTTTCTTCGATCAAGTGATTTAGATGTTTATCACAGTACTGACCAAATGATTTTACTATGTTTGTACATGTTACAGGTTTGCAACAGCAGTAACAGATGGATCTAATTATTTTGTGTTACTTATCATTACCGATGGAGTTATCACGGACATGCCACAGACAATGCAAGCCATAGTCAATGTAAGTAACAACTAATGATGAAGGTACAATGTGTTTAGATATTAGCTCCCCTACCTGAGGTCATGTGAGGATCTGTACTAGAGCATTTTGTTTTTTAAGAAAAACTGATATGATCTTAGACCTGATATATTGGACATAGTTTGAATTTTATCTAAGATCACAGGAGTCAAGATTTCTTAACTCCTGTAATCTGACAATTGTAATTAAACAAACAATCAGATTAGATAAAAGGCTTCTATTGAATAGAGATGCTTACTGGCCTTTGCAGCTTTCTTATAATGGCGGTTATTTTAACCCTAACCTTGACTATAGTTAAGCTATTCCATCTGATGTATTTTTAATATGCAGTAAAACAACTACCAGTTACTGCCATACTGTGATGCATGCACTTCTAGCGATGGACCAGTGGTTGTGTCAGCTGGACATGTGTATTATTACAGCTTCTTTCTCTACAGAGCAAAATGTCAGTCAATATTAGTCTCTGTAGTTAGTATCCAAAGTCGGCCAATATTAGTCTCTGTAGCTAGTACACAAAGTCAGCCAATATTAGTCTCAGTTGGTTCCCAAAGTCGGCCAATATTAGTCTCTGTAACTAGTACCCAAATCTCTAAGTAGTATGCAAAGTGGGTCAATATTAATCTCTGTAACTAGTACCCAAAGTCGTTCAATATTAGTCTCTGTAACTAGTACCCAAAGTCGGCCAATATAAGTATCTGTAACTAGTACCCGAAGTCAGCCAATATTAGTCTCTGCAGCTAGTACCCAAAGTCAGCCAATATAAGTATCTGTAATTAGTATCAAAAGTGGGTCAATATTAGTCTCTGTAACTATTACCCAAAGTGGGTCAATATTAGTCTTTGTAACTAGTACCCAAAGTGGGTCAATATTAGTCTCTGTAACTAGTACCCAAAGTCGTTCAATATAAGTATCTGTAACTAGTACCCAAAGTCCGCCAATATTAGTCTCTGTTACTAGTACCCAAAGTCGGTCAATATTAGTCTCTGTAGCTTGTACCCAAAGTCGGCCAATATTAGTCTCTGTAACTAGTACCCAAAGTGGGTCAATATTAGTCTCTGTAAGTAGTACCCAAAGTCTGTCAATATTAGTTTCTGTAACTAGTACCCAAAGTCGGTCAATATTAGTCTTTGTAGTTGTACCCAAAGTCAGCCAATATTAATCTCTGTAACTATACCCAAAGTGGGTCAATATTAGTCTTTGTAACTAGTACCCAATGTTGTTCAATATTAGTCTCTGTAGCTAGTACCCAAAGTCAGCCAATATTAGTCTCAGTTGGTTCCCAAAGTCAGCCAATATTAGTCTCTGTAACTAGTACCCAAATCTCTGTAAGTAGTACCCAAAGTGGGTCAATATTATTCTCTGTAAATAGTACCCAAAGTCGTTCAATGTTAGTCTTTGTAACTAGTACCCAAAGTCGGCCAATACAAGTACCTGTAACTAGTACCCAAAGTGGGTCAATATAAGTATCTGTAACTAGTACCCAAAGTCATTCAATATAAGTACCTGTAACTAGTACCCAAAGTGGGTCAATATTATTCTCTGTAACTGGTACCAAAAGTCATTCAATATAAGTATCTGTAAGTAGTACCCAAAGTGGGTCAATATTAGTCTCTGTAACTAGTACCCAAAGTCGGCCAATATTAGTCTCTGTAACTAGTACCCAAAGTTGGTCAATATTAGTCTCTGTAACTAGTACCCAAAGTGGGTCAATATTAGTCTCTGTAACTAGTACCCAAAGTCGTTCAATATAAGTATCTGTAACTATTACCCAAAGTGGGTCAATATTAGTCTCTGTAAGTAGTACCCAAAGTCGGCCAATATAAGTATCTGTAACTAGTACCCAAAGTTGGTCAATATAAGTCTGTGTAACTAGTACCCAAAGTGGGTCAATATTAGTCTCTGTAACTATTACCCAAAGTCGGCAAATATAAGTATCTGTAACTAGTACCCAAAATGGGTCAATATTAGTTTCTGTAACTAGTACCCAAAGTGGGTCAATATTAGTCTCTGTAACTAGTACCCAAAGTCGGTCAATATAAGTATCTGTAACTAGTACCCAAAGTCGGCCAATATTAGTCTCTGTAGCTAGTACCCAAAGTCAGCCAATATAAGTATCTGTAACTAGTACCCAAAGTGGGTCAATATTAGTCTCTGTAACTAGTACTCAAAGTGGGTCAATATTATTCTCTGTAACTAGTACCCAAAGTAGTTCAATATAAGTATCTGTAACTAGTACCCAAAGTCCATCAATATTAGTCTCTGTAACTAGTACCCAAAGTAGTTCAATATAAGTATCTGTAACTAGTACCCAAAGTCCGTCAATATTAGTCTCTGTAACTAGTACTCAAAGTCATTCAATATAAGTTTCTGTAACTAGTACCCAAAGTCAGCCAATATTAGTCTCTGTTACTAGTACCCAAAGTCGGTCAATATTAGTCTCTGTAGTTAGTACCCTAAGTCGGCAAATATAAGTCTCTGTAGCTAGTATCCAAAGTCGGCTAATATTAGTCTCTGTAACTGGTATCCAAAGTCTGTCAATATTAGTCTTAGTAGCTAATACCCAAAGTCGGCCAATATAAGTCTCTGTAACTAGTACCCAAAGTGGCTCAATATTAGTCTCTGTAGTTAGTACCCAAAGTGGGTCAATATTAGTCTCTGTAACTAGTACCCAAAGTGAGTCAATATTAGTCTGTGTAACTAGTACCCAAAGTCGGCCAATATTAGTCTTTGTAGTTGTACACAAAGTCGGCCAATATTATTCTCTGTAACTAGTACCCAAAGTGGGTCAATATTAGTCTTTGTAACTAGTACCCAAAGTCGTTCAATATTAGTATCTGTAGCTAGTACCAAAGTCAGCCAATATTAGTCTCAGTTGGTACCCAAAGTCGGCCAATATTAGTCTCTGTAACTAGTACCCAAATCTCTGTAAGTAGTACCCAAAGTGGGTCAATATTAGTCTCTGTAAGTATTACCCAAAGTGGGTCAATATTAGTCTTTGTAACTAGTACCCAAAGTCGGCGATTATAAGTATCTGTAACTAGTACCCAAAGTGGGTCAATATTAGTCTTTGTAACTAGTACCCAAAGTCGGCCAATATAAGTATTTGTAACTAGTACCCAAAGTGGGTCAATATTAGTCTCTGTAACTAGTACCAAAAGTCGTTCAATATTAGTCTTTGTACCTAGTACCAAAAGTCGGCCAATATAAATATCCGTAACTAGTACCCAAAGTGGGTCAATATTAGTCTGTGTAACTAGTACCAAAAGTCGTTCAATATTAGTCTTTGTAACTAGTACCAAAAGTCAGCCAATATAAATATGTGTAACTGGTACCCAAAGTGGGTCAATATTAGTCTCTGTAACTAGTACCCAAAGTCGGCCAATATAAGTACCTGTAACTAGTACCCAAAGTGGGTCAATATTAGTCTCTGTAACTAGTACCCAAAGTCGTTCAATATAAGTATCTGTAACTATTACCCAAAGTGGGTCAATTTTAGTCTTTGTAACTAGTACCCAAAGTGGGTCAATATTAGTCTCTGTAACTAGTACCCAAAGTCGTTCAATATAAGTATCTGTAACTAGTACCCAAAGTGGGACAATATTAGTCTCTGTAACTAGTACCCAAAGTCGTTCAATATACGTATCTGTAACTAGTACCCAAAGTCGGCCAATATTAGTCTCTGTTACTAGTACCCAAAGTCGGTCAATGTTAGTCTCTGTAGCTAGTACCCAAAGTCAGCTAATATTAGTCTATGTAACTGGTATCCAAAGTCGGCCAATATTAGTCTCTGTAGCTAGTACCCAAAGTCAGCCAATATTAGTCTCTGTAACTAGTACCCAAAGTCTGTCAATATTAGTCTCTGTAACTAGTACCCAAAGTGAGTCAATATTAGTCTGTAAAACTAGTACCCAAAGTCGGTCAATATAAGTCTTTGTAGTTCATACCCAAAGTCGGCCAATCTTAATCTCTGTAACTAGTACCCAAAGTGGGTCAATATAAGTCTTTGTAACTAGTACCCAAAGTCGTTCAATATTAGTCTCTGTAACTAGTACCCAAAGTCGGTCAATATAAGTATCTGTAACTAGTACCCAAAGTGGGTCAATGTAAGTATCTGTAACTAGTACCCAAAGTGGGTCAATATTAGTCTCTGTAACTAGTACCCAAAGTTGGTCAATATTAGTCTCTGTAGTTAGTACCCTATGTCGACCAATATTAGTCTTTGTAACTAGTACCCAAAGTAGGTCAATATTAGTCTCTGTAACTAGTACCCAAAGTCGACCAATATTAGTCTTTGTAACTAGTACCTAAAGTAGGTCAATATTAGTCTTTGTAACTAGTACCCAAAGTCGGTCAGTATTAGTCTCTGTAGTTAGTACCCTAAGTTGGCCAATATTAGTCTCTGTAGTTAGTACCCAAAGTTGGCCAATATAAGTATCTGTAATTAGTACCCAAAGTCGGCCAATATTAGTCTCTGTAGTTAGTACCCAAAGTCGTTCAATATAAGTATCTGTAACTATTACCCAAAGTGGGTCAATATTAGTCTGTGTAACTAGTACCCAAGGTGGATCAATATTAGTCTCTGTAGTTAGTACCCAAAGTTGGCCAATATAAGTATCTGTAATTAGTACCCAAAGTCGGCCAATATTAGTCTCTGTAGTTAGTACCCAAAGTCGTTCAATATAAGTATCTGTAACTAGTACCCAAAGTCGGTCAATATTAGCCTGTGTATTTAGTACCCAAAGTCGGCCAATATTAGTCTCTGTAGTTAGTACCCAAAGTCGGTCAATATTAGTCTCTGTAGCTAGTACCCAAAGTGGGTCAATATTAGTCTCTGTAACTAGTACCCAAAGTGGGTCAATATTAGTCTCTGTAGCTAGTACCCAAAGTTGGCAAATATTTTTTTCGATTATAGAATTTTCCTTTGATGTTTTGTAGGCATCTGGGTTACCTATGTCCATCATAATTGTTGGAGTTGGAGATGCAGATTTTGATGGTATGTTTGGTATTTCAACAATAAAAATTGTTGTAATGTGTCGGTGATTACATATAATGTAATATAGTGATTGTTTTAAAAGTTTGTTGATCAACTTTCAAGTTTGTTAATAAAGTCATTCATATTTTCAGCCATGGATACGTTAGACGGCGATGAAGTCAGATTATCATACAATGGTAGACATGCAGTCCGAGATATTGTACAGGTATGTCATTTATAGGTACAGGTATGTCATTTATAGGTACAGGTATGTCATTTATAGGTACAGGTATGTCATTTATAGGTACAGGTATGTCATTTATAGGTACAGGTATGTCATTTATAGGTACAAGTATGTCATTTATAGGTACAGGTATGTCATTTATAGGTACAGGTATGTCATTTATAGGTACAGGTATGTCATTTATAGGTACAGGTATGTCATTTATAGGTACAGGTATGTCATTTATAGGTACAGGTATGTCATTTATAGGTACAGGTATGTCATTTATAGGTACAGGTATGTCATATATAGGTACAGGTATGTCATTTATAGGTACAGGTATGTCATATATAGGTACAGGTATGTCGTATATAGGTAAAGGTATGTCATATATAGGTACAGGTATGTCATTTATAGGTACAGGTATGTCATTTATAGGTACAGGTATGTCATATATAGGTACAGGTATGTCGTATATAGGTAAAGGTATGTCATATATAGGTACAGGTATGTCATTTATAGGTACAGGTATGCCATAGGTACAGGTATGTCATATATAGGTAAAGGTATGCCATAGGTACAGGTATGTCATTTATAGGTAAAGGTATGCCATAGGTACAGGTATGTCATTTATAGGTACAGGTATGTCATATATAGGTACAGGTATGTCATTTATAGGTACAGGTATGTCATTTATAGGTACAGGTATGTCATTTATAGGTACAGGTATGACGTTTATAGGTACAGGTATTTCATTTGTGTTACTATCATTATAGAGTTGTGCCTCTGATTGTAGTATGTGTTACTACTTAAGTGTGTCTCTAGAATTGTTTATTTAGAGTTTGTGGTCTCTGATTTGTAGTTTTTGTGTTACTATCATTATAGAGTTGTGTCTCTGATTGTAGTTTGTGTTACTATCATTATAGAGTTGTGTCTCTGATTGTATGTCATTTATAGGTACAGGTATGTCATTTATAGGTACAGGTATGTCATTTATAGGTACAGGTTGGTCATTTACAGGTTCAGGTATATCATTTATAGGTACAGGTTTGTCATTTATAGGTACAAGTATTTCATGTATAGGTACAGGTATGTCATATATAGGTACAGGTATGTCATTTATAGGTACAGGTATGTCATTTATAGGTACAGGTATGTCATTTATAGGTACAGGTATGTTATATATAGGTACAGGTATGTCATATATAGGTACAGGTATGTCATTTATAGGTACAGGTATGTCATTTATAGGTACAGGTATGTCATTTATAGGTACAGGTATGTCATTTATAGGTACAGGTATGTCATATATAGGTACAGGTATGTCATTTATAGCTACAGGTATGTCATTTATAGGTACAGGTATGTCATTTATAGCTACAGGTATGTCATTTATAGGTACAGGTATATCATTTATAGGTACAGGTTTGTCATATATAGGTACAGGTATGTCATATATAGGTACAGGTATGTCATTGCTAGGTACAGGTATATCATTTATAGGTACAGGTATGTCTTATATAGGTACAGGTATGTCATATATAGGTAC
>SAYR01049052.1:2119-14812 GCA_004382745.1 Argopecten irradians irradians | reverse complement strand
TTCGATCAACTCCCATTCCGAGTTTTCGTTTAAGTAAACGGAACTCGGAACCAGAGTTCCGTTTAAAGGAAATTTTTCTACTATTTTTTGACTAAAATCATTCTATATGCCTAAGACATTTAATTCAGTTTTCTCGAATCAACTCTCCTATCTCCAGTTCGGTTTAAGTAAAACGGAACTCGAACCAGTCAGAGTATCTGTTTAAGGAAATTCTCTATCGTTTTAGTTAAAAGTTGTCAATTGTGCTTGAACATATCAGAAATGTTGCCATGTTTGGTTTTTTAAATGGACTAATATGGTAAGTTCGAGTTATTGAAACTTTTTTATTATTTTGGATTAAAATTATTCTATGTGCTAAGACATATGAGGAAATGTTGCTGTTGGCGTTTTTTCAGGTTACTGTTAGAACTCCACTTAATTCAGTTTTTCGATCAAACCTGGCCATTTTCCGAGTCCGTTTAAGTAAAACCGAACTGCGACTGGTTCATCTGCTTAAACATATGAATAATGTTGCCTGTTTGTCATATTTCAATGGTTTTCTAGTGGCAAATCCACTTCTATTTAGTTTTCATCGACTTCCATTTCACAGTTCCGTTTAAGGGAAATTTTCTATCATTTAATGCATAAAATATTTCATATGCCATCAAGACATATGATTCAATAATGTTGCTGTTGTCATTTTTCATGGGCTTACTCAGTGGGCAAATCATTTATTTTGTTTTCGACTCGACTCCATTCCAGTTCCGTTTTAGGAAATTTTTCTATAATTTTACATCAAATCCATTCAAATTATGCAAAGGAATTGAGAAAGTTGCCTTTTGGCTTTTTTAATGGAATATAATATTGTAAATCCACTTAATTTAGTTTTTTCGATCGACTTCATTCGAGTCCGTTTAACTAAAACGGAACTAGAACCAGTTCGAGTTCCGTTTAAGGGAAATTTTCTATCATTTTTGGATAAAATCATTATATATGCTAAGACAATTGATATGAGAATGTTGCCCAGGTTGTCTTTTTTCATCGGGTTACTCAGTGATAATCCACTTTAATTCCAGTTTTCGATTCAACTTCCTATCTCCCACATCGTTTAGTAAATACGGATCTCGGAACCAGTCAGAGTTCCGTTTAAGAAATTCATCTATCTTTTTGATAAAGTTGATCAATGTGCGTTTGGACATATTAGAAATGTTGCCTGTGGCTTTTTAAATGTACTAATATTGGTAAGTTTCGAGTTATGAATTTCTATCATTTTGGATAATATCATTCTATGTGCTAAGACCATATGAGAAATGTTGCCAGTTGTTCTTTTTCATGGGTTAACTATGTGGATCTAAACATTTTGAATTCAGTTTTTGACAACTGCTTATTCTCCGAGTTCCGTTTTTATAAGAATGAACATTCGAGTCGTTTAAAGTGGAAATTTTCTATCAATTTAGATAAAATCTTCATATGCTAAGACATATGAGTAATGTTTGTCTGTCATTTTTCATGGTTACTAGTTGCAATCACCCTTAAATTTTAAGTTTTCCCGATTTTCCCGTGTTTCATTCGCTAGTAACCTTCACACTTCCAGTATTCCGTTTAGGAATTTTCTATATTTTACATAACAATTCATTAGCATTAGAACTCCTTTGGCTATTAATGATTAATTGTTACTTTAATTAGAGTCATTCGATCCGTAACTAGATAGAACATCCGATGTTGCTTCTTTGAATTTGTTGCGCTGGAATGTTGCCTTTTGCTTTTTCGATGGGTTACTAGTAGATGAATCACCTTAAAATTCAGTTTCGATCACTTCCTATCTCCCAGTTCCGTTTAAGTAAAACGGAACTCGGGAACACGTCCATAAGTTCACATCGTTTCAGAGAAAATTTTCTGATCATTTTAGATCAAAAGTTTCAAGGTTATCAAAGACATATGATGCAACTGTTGCCGTGTTGGCTTTTTAATGACTATTTGTAATCCTAATTTCGAGTTTCATGAACATTCCTTTCCTGATCTATCATTTGGATAAAATTCATTATATATGCAAAGACATACTGAAGAAATGTTGCCAGTTGTCTTTTTTCATGGATTACTGTTGATGGAATCACTTTAATTCAGTTTCGATCACTGGCCCTATCTCCGAGTTCCGTTTAAGTAAAACCGAACTCGGACAGACAAGTCCGAGTTCCGTTTTAAGGAAATTTTCTATCATTTAATAAAATATTTCAATGTGCATAAGACATATAATAATGTTGCCTGCTTGGCTTTCATGTTCACTAATGGCATACTAATATTTGATGTTCTTCAAGTTCCTGGTTTAATGAAATCTTTCTAGTTACATATAAATCATTCAATATTTGCTAAGACATATAGAACAAATTTTGGCTGTGTCTATTTCATGGTTTCTATTGGTAATTCCCCTTTAATTCAGTTTCGGATCGACTGTCATTTCCGAGTTAAGTTATAAACACCCGTTCTTCGTTTAAGGGAAAATTTTTCTAATTCAATTTTACTAAAATCATTCAATATGCTTAAGACATATGAGATAACGTATGCTGTTGGCTTTTTTCATGGATTAATATTCGATAACTCCACTTTAATTCAGTTTTCGTATAACTGCCTTTCCGAGTTCCGTTTAGTAAAACGGAACTCGGACGATCCGTAGGATTTTTATATTATAAATCATTATCTGCTTAAGACATATGAGTAATGTTGTCTGTCTGTCATATTGGTTTCATGGCAAATCCACTTTAAATTTAATTTGCGATCGACTTCCACTTTCACAGTTCCGTTTAAGGAATTTTAATAAAATTTAGATAAAATCATTCAATATGCCTAAGACAATATGAATAATGTTGCCTCGTGTTGTCCATTTTCATGGTTACTAGTGGCAAATCCACTTAAATTTTTTTTTCGATCGACTTCCATTTCCCAGTTCCTGTTAAGAATTTTCTATTAATTATACTTCAATCTAATCAATATGCAAAGGCTATGAGAATACGTTGCCTTTGCGCTTTCTTTAATGGATTAATATTTGGTAAATCCACTTTAATTTAGTTTTCGAATCGACTTCCATTTCCGAGTTCCGTTAAGTAAAACGAAACTAGGAACCAGTTCCGAGTTCCGTTTAAGGAAATTTTCTATTCATTTTGGATCAAATCATTATATATGCATGGAGACATCAATGTAATTCAGCTTTTTCCGATCAACTCCATATCTCCCAGTTCCGTTTAAGTAAAACGGAACTCGGAACCCAGTTCAGAGTTCGTTTAAGGAAATTCTCTATCTTTTTAGATAAAAAATTGTCAATGTGCTTTGGACATATTAGAAATGTTGCCCTGTTGGCTTTTTTAATGGACTAATATTGGTAAGTTCCGAGTTTATGAAATTTTCTATCATTTTGGATAAAATCATTCTATGTGCCTAAGACATATGAGAAATGTTGCCAGTTGTTCTTTTTTCATGGGTTACTAGTGATGAATCCACTTTAATTTCAGTTTTCGATCCAACTCCCATTTCCGAGTTCCGTTTAAGTAAAACGGAACTGGAACCAGAGTTCCGATTTAAGGACAAATTTTCTATTATTTTGTAAATCCATTCTATATGCCTAAGACATATGAATTAGTTTTCGTCAACTCCTATTCGAGTTCCGTAAGTAAAACGGAACTGCGAACCAGTCAAGTTTCCGTTTAAGGAAATTTTCTATTTTAGATAAACAGTTCAATGTGCCTTGGCATATGAGAAATGTTGCCTGTTGGCTTTTTTAATGGATTAATATGGTAAATTCCACGAGTTATGAAACTTGTTTTCGTATCGACTTCCTTTCGTGTTAGTAAGAAATTATTCTAGTGACCTACAACAATGAGAAGTTGCCGTTTCGGAATTTCTAATTTTTAGATCATGGCAAATGCAAGCATAAACTGGTTGGCTTTTATGTAGTGGAAGTCCACTTTATTCACGTTTTTCGATCAAACTGCCATTTCGCGGTTCCGTTTAAGTAAAACGGATAAACCAGTCCGAATCTTAAGGAACTTTTTTCTTAGTAAATATTCAACTCTGCCTTAAGACATTATGAATAATGTTGCCCTGTGAAATTTATGGTTTCTATCGCAAACTCCCACTTTAATGTTAGTTTGCGTCACGAATTATTACCAGTTTCCGTTTAAGGATTTTCACTACAACTTTTAGTAAAATCATTCAATATGACCTAAGAACAGATGATAACTGGTTGCCTTTTGTCTTTTTCATGGGTGAACTAGTGGCAAATCCACTTTAATTTAGTTCATCGAATGGACTTCCTTTCCCAGTTTCCGCTTTAAGGATAATTTTCTATAATTTTACATACAATCATTCAATCTCCAAAGGCATATGAGAAACGTTGCCCCTTCTTGGCTTTTTTTAATGGATTGATAATTGGTACAATCCACTTTAATTTAGTTTTCGATCGACTTCCTTTCCGAGTTCCGTTTAACTAAAACGCAAAATAGGAACCAGTTCGAGTTCCGTTTACAGGGAAATTTTTCTAAATATTTGATCGGAAAACATCTAATATAGCCTAAGACATATGAGAAATGTTGCCTGTTTGTCTTTTTTCATGGGTTACTAGTGATGAATCCACTTAAATTTCAGTTTTCGATCAACTCCTAAATCTCCCAGTCCGTTTAAGTAAACGAGAAACTCGGAACCAGTTCCGAGTTCCCGTTTCAGGAAATTCCTCATCTATTTTAGATAACAGTTGTCAATAGTGCTTGGCATATTAGAAATGTTGCCATGTTGGCTTTTTTAATGGATAATATTGGTACAGTTCCGAAGTTATGAAAGTTTTTCTATCATTTGGATAAAAATCATTCTATGTGCCTAAGAATATTTAGAAATGTTGCTGTTGGTTTTTTATCATCGGGATACTAGTGCTGGGTGACTTACTTGAATTCAGTTTTTGATCATCCTTCTCCAGTTCCGCGTTTAAGTAAAGGAACTATGGAAAGTTCAGCGTTAGGAAACTTTTCCATTATATTTAGATTAAATCCTTCCTATATAGTGCCCCAAAGGATTATGAGAATGTTGCCTGTTGCTCTTTTTCATTGGGTTTACTAGTGACTAGCTAATTCGCACTTTAAATTCAAGTTTTTCGCATCAGCCGCCATTTCCGTAGTTTCGTTTAATAAAACAAACGGAACCTAGTTCCGTGTATTGTTTAATGGAAATTTTTCTATATTGTGAGAGTAAGCAAATCATGTGCTATATGAAAGAATATTTGAGAATGTTGCCTAGTGGCTTTAAAATTTAAGCGATTTGGTATATTGAAAACCTCCACTTTAATCAGTTTTCCGATCGACTTCCATTTCCACGATCCGCTTTAAAGTAAAACGGAATCGCGAACCCCTTAAAAAGAAATTTTCTCATCCATTTTAAGATAAATCATTCAATCTGCCTTAAGGACATATGAATAATGTTGCCTGTTTGTCAATCATTTCCATGGGTTTGTTTAGTGGCAAATCCAACCTTAACTTTAATTTCTCGATGCAATGTCCATTTCACAGTTCGCGTTTAAGAATTTATTCAATTTAGATAAAACAATCATTCAACATGCCTTAAGACATATGAATAATGTTGCCTGTTGTCCTTCAATTTTTCACTGGAGATTACTAGTGGCAAACTCCACTTTAATTTAGTTTTCGATCGGACTTCATTTCCCCCAAATTCCGTTTAAGGAAAACGTGTTCTCATAGTTTACATAAAATCATTCAGATATGTCCAAAGGCATATGAGAAACTGACCTTTTGCTTTTTTTTTTTTAATGGTACCATTAAATATTTGGTAAACAGCCACTTTAATTTAGTTTCGATCGACTTCCATTTCGAGTTCCGTTTAAAAGTAAAACCGAAACTAGGAAACCAGTTCACGAGTTTCGTTAAAAGGAAATTTTCTATAATTTTACATTAAGAATCATTTCAATATGCCCAAAGGCATATGAGAAACGTTGCCTTTTGCTTTATTTAATGGATAAATATGGTAAAATCCACTTTGAATTTAAGTTCTTTCGATCGACTGTTCCATCTTTCGAAGTTTCCGTTTAAAGTAACGGAACCAGAAACCAGTTCCGAGTTCCGTTAAGGAATTTTCTATCATTAATTAAAATCATTCAATCTGCTTAGACATCATGAATTAATGTTGCCTGTTTCATATTTCATTGGCAAATCCCACTTAATTTATTTCGATCGACTTCCACTTTCACAGTTCCGTTTAAAGAATTTTTTTATAAAATTTAGATAAAATCATTTCAATATGCCTGAAGACAATTGAATAATGTGTTGCCTGTTGTCATTTTTCATGGCGTGTACTAGTGGCAAATCCACTTTAATTAGTTTTTCGATCGACTTCCATTTCCCCAAATTCCGTTTAAAGGAAATTTTCTATCATTTTAGATAAAATCATTCAATCTGCTTAAGACATATGAGTAATGTTGCCTGTTGTCATATTTCATGGCAAATCCACTTTAATTTAATTTGCGATCGACTTCCATTTCACAGTTCCGTTTAAGGAATTTTATAAATTTAGATAAAATCATTCAATATGCCTAAGACATATGAATAATGTTGCCTGTTGTCATTTTTCATGGGTTACTAGTGGCAAATCCACTTTAATTTAGTTTTCGATCGACTTCCATTTCCCAATTCCGTTTAAGGAAATTTTCTATAATTTTACATCAAATCATTCAATATGCCAAAGGCATATGAGAAACGTTGCCTTTTGGCTTTTTTAATGGATTGATATTGGTAAATCCACTTTAATTTAGTTTTCGATCGACTTCCATTTCCGAGTTCCGTTTAAGTAAAACCGAAATCGGAACCAGTTCCGAGTTCCGTTTAAGGAAATTTTCTATTATTTTAGATCAAATCATTCTATATGCCTAAGACATATGAGAAATGTTGCCTGTTGTCTTTTTTCATGGGTTACTAGTGATGAATCACCTTAAATTCAGTTTTCGATCATCTTCTATCTCCCAGTTCCGTTTAAGTAAAACGGAACTCGGAACCAGTTCCGAGTTCCGATTCAGGAAATTCTCTATCTTTTTAGATAAAAGTTGTCAATGTGCTTTGGACATATTAGAAATGTTGCCTGTTGGCTTTTTTAATGGACTAATATTGGTAAGTTCCGAGTTATGAAATTTTCTATCATTTTGGATAAAATCATTCTATGTGCCTAAGACATATGAGAAATGTTGCCTGTTGGCTTTTTTAATGGATTTATATTGGTAAATCCACTTTAATTTAGTTTTCGATCGACTTCCATTTCCGAGTTCCGTTTAAGTAAAACGGAACTAGGAACCAGTTCCGAGTTCCGTTTAAGGAAATTTTCTATTATTTTAGATAAAATCATTCTATATGCCTAAGACTTATGAGAAATGTTGCCTGTTGTCTTTTTTCATGGGTTACTAGTGATGAATCCACTATAATTCAGTTTTCGATCAACTCCCATTTCCGAGTTCCGTTTAAGTAAAACGGAACTCTAGTTATGTTTAAGGAAATTTTCTATCATTTTAGATAAAAGCAATCAATGTGCTTGGGACATAATAGAATTGTTGCCTGTTCCGAGTTACGTTGAAGAATTTTTTAATGAATAGACTACGAACCAGACCTGAGTTCCGTTTAGGCCGATGCTGGCGTAGACATTGCTGTTAAAGACTGAATATCCTGATGCTTATAATCGCATCGCAATACAGGTGCATTTTAGTAATCAGGTTGTCCGTCTGCCTGTCGATCGGTCCTACCGTCTGTATGGTTGTCTGTCCGCCAGTCCGTCCGGCTTTATCGCTTTTTGTTACCACTATTTATCAAAAGACAAGGAACTGTTTCAAATTTCATTTGTAGGTTACCCCCGCGCCCGCTCTTGTTTTGTATACTGCATTTTGGGACCAATTGGTCAACATGATGGCCGATAAGCATATTTTGGATTTTGATAGTTGAAAATTGTTACCCTTTTATCTTAGAAAGTACCAACTGGATCGGTCTCAAATTTTATAGGTAGATTTCCCTTAGGATCTTGTTGTGCATATGATATTTTTGGATAGATCTATTAAAACAATGGCTCTGAAGGACATTAGTTGTCGATGGGCCATAAAACTCGTTCAAGGAAATTCATCAAGTTGTCCAAGAGGCAGCCATCTTGTATTTTGATATTTACAGTTAAAAAAAAAGAAAAGATCTCTTTTTCCATTGTCAGAAATATACTACTTTGGTAGGCGCCGATAATTCTCTGGGACCTTTTGTACTATACTGTCATCAATCTTTTTCGAGTAATAGCTTCAATTGTATATTCCATTTTCTAATCGTAATGTAGATTGAGCGGGGCCTTTTCTGATATGTCAGTGTTTTAGTTTTTTTTACAGGAATCGTCTTCTGAACCTTCAATAACATAAAGTCAGAGTAAAATTCTATATATCGTTGATTTCTTAAACGGAGCCAATAACGAGGTCCCCGTTCCGTTTTAGATTACATGTATACCAAAAATAGGAACCAGACCTGAGTTCCTTTTAACCCCACGCTTGCAAATTCCATGTTAAAGCTGACGATGCAAGTTAAAAAATATATATTTGAGTTTTAAAACATTTTTTTTTCAAATATCGTTTCTGAGACAACCCTTTGCGTTTCTGTAGGTCGACAAAATTGAGCGGGCCTTAATGGCGAATTTATTCATGTCTGGGACTTCACAGACTGCCGTTATCGACGAAAAACCGTTTACTCAATTTTGTCGACCTGTAGGTCGACAAAAATGAGCGGGACTTAATGGTATATCTGATCGCGCTGTTGAAAAATGACAACAGGCAACATTATTCATATGTCTTAGGCATATTGAATGATTTCATCTAAAATGATAGAAAATTTCATTAAACGGAACTCGGAACTGGTTCCGAGTTCCGAGTTCCGTTTTACTTCAACGGAACTGGGACGGGTTGATCGGAAAACCGAATTAAAGTGGATTCATCACTAGTAACCCATGAAAAAAGACAACAGGCAACATTTCTCATATGTCTTAGGCATATAGATTGATTTTATCTAAAATGATAGAAAATTTTCTTAAACGGTAACTGGGAAATAAGAGTTGATCGAAAAACCTAAATTAAAGTGGATTCTCACTGGTAAACGACGTAAAAAAGACAGCAGGCCAACATTTCTCATAATGTCTTTGGCATATTGAATGATTTAATGTAAAATGATATGAAGAAATTTCCTTAAACGGAACTCGGAACATGTCTGGGACTTCACCAGACTGCCGTTATCGACGAAAAACCGTTGGCCTCAATTTGTCGACCTGTAGGTCGACACAAATTTAGCGGGCCTTGATGGTATATCTGATCCGCTATTTACTCGATATTTGAAGTACATGATATCACATGATTCTACACGCAAATTTATTTCATGTCTGGGACTTCACAGACTGCCGTTATGCGCGACAAAACCGTCTGGGCTCAATTTTGTCGACCTACAGGTCGACAAAAATTGAGGCGGAGCCTTCATGTGGTATATCTGATCGCCTCCGGCTATTTTACTCGATATTTGAAGTACATCACTATCACATGATTCTACACGCAAATTTATTCATGTCTGGGACTTCACAGACTGCCCCGTTATCGAACGAAAACCGTTCGCCTTCACACAAGCTGTTCTTACAGTTCGACCCTAGATAGCCGTCGACCCAACATTGACCGGCCGCCTACTAACCATGGTCTATAATATTCTGATACACACGCTAAATCTTCTACAATCGATAATTCCGAAAGTAACTATGCAAACACCATTACAACAGTCGATTTACACACACAAACCCTCTAATCTCAACTGATTATCATAGCGGTACTCATACTCACCAGCCATTTCCATCGCTCTCTACGCGACCCACCACTGAAAACCGTCACACCACACACGCTCCAAATCGTTTGCTATCGACCTCTGTACCGAGCCCAGCACAGAGGAACACACAACACACATCACACAATCACAACTACCTCGAAGCCAGGTACCAGCGCTCACAGAGATCGCACAATACAATTACGAATAGTGCACGGGCCTAATGGGATACCTGCTATATCACTCAGAACTACCAACGTGCCATATTATCCTATACCTACCTGATCTGATGCTCTTCGAAACCCCACTAACCACCGCACACCTCGTACACAGACGACACTCACTATGATTTAATACACTAACACAACACTTAATTCCATGTACTCCGGGCGGACCTATACCATCACGCCACGACACCCACACTCACCTGCCAACAGACTTCTATCCACGAAAAAAACCGCTATCGCTCACAGTATTACATCGTCGAACCCATACATACTACGGTCGACTTTATAAAACTTCACTACGAATCCCAACGCGGCTCAGTCCGGGCCACCCGACACAGCACGCGTACGACAAACCAAATTTAGTAGCCGCGGCACATTACACATGGTCGAGCCATTCTACCCCTAACTGTATCTTGTCGCGCCCCTGAATCTCTACTTACGCATGGTTATGAATCGATCAGAATCCACATCATCGGCATCTCATCACATTACTTTCTACCCACAAACTCAAACGTAATTACATTCACACTGTCCCTGCGACCCTTCTCCCAAATGAACCTGCCGTTTATCGCACGAAAACGTTGCTCCATTTTTTCGACCTAGATAGGTCGACAAAATTGAGCGGCCCTTGATGGACTGTATTTGATCGGCTGCTGTTTACTCGATGTTTGATAGTACATCATATCACATGATTCTTACCGCAAATTTATTCAGTGTCTGCGGACTTCACAGACCTGCCCGCAGTCTATCGATCGAAAAACCGTTCGCTCACCAGCTCAATTTTGTCGACCTGTAAGTCGACAAAATTTAGCGGGCCTTAATGGTATATCTGATCGCGCTATTTACTCAATATTTGAAGTACATCACATCACATGATTTTTCCCACAAATTTATTCATGTCTGGGACTTCACAGACTGCCTTTATCGACGAAAAACCGTAGGTCGACAAAATTGAGCGGGCCTTAATGGTATATCTGATCGCGCTATTTACTCGATATTTGATGTACATCACATCACATGATTCTACACACAAATTTATTCATGTCTGAGACTTCACAGACTGCCGTTATCGACGAAAAACCGTTCGCTCAATTTTGTCGACCTGTAGGTCGACAGAATTGAGCGGGCCTTAATGGTATCAGATCGCGCTGTTTACTCGATATTTGAAGTACATCATATCACATGATTCTTCACTCAAATTTATTCATGTCTGGGACTTCACAGACTGCCGTTATCGACGAAAAACCGTTCGCTCAATTTTGTCGACCTGTAGGTCGACAAAATTGAGCAGGCCTTAATGGTATATCTGATCGCGCTTTTTTCTCGATATTTGAAGTACATCATATCACATGATTCTACACGCAAATTTATTCATGTCTGGGACTTCACAGACTGCCGTTATCGACGAAAAACCGTTGGCTCAATTTTGTCGACCTGTAGGTCGACAAAATTGAGCGGGCCTTAATGGTATATCTGATCGCGCTGTTTACTCGATATTTGAAGTACATCATATCACATGATTCTACACGGAAATTTATTCATGTCTGGGACTTCACAGACTGTTGTTATTGATGAAAAACCGTTCGCTCAATTTTGTCCACCTACTAAATATTTGAAGTACATCATATCACATGATTCTACACACAAATTTATTCATGTCTGGGACTTCACAGACTGCCGTTATCGACGAAAAACCGTTGGCTCAATTTAGATCGACAAAATTGAGCGGGTACAGGTCGACAAAACTAGTTCCGAGTTCCGTTTATGTAAAGGGGAACTAGGAACCAGTAATTTGAACATATAACAAATGTTTTCTGTTGTGTTTTTCCATGGATAATTTGTGATAGAGCTAGTTTAAATACGTTTTCAAATAACATCTATTTCCGTTTAAGTAACCAGTCAGAGTTCCGTTTAAGGAAATTCTCTATCTTTTTAGTTAAAAGTTTTTAATTTTAATTTTAACTTTAATTCAGTTTTCGATCAACATTTCCGAGTTCCGTTTAAGCAAAACGGAACTCGGAACCAGTTCCGAGTTCCGTTTAAGGAAATTTTCTATCATTTTAGATAAAATCATTCAATCTGCTTAAGACATATGAATAATGTTGCCTGTTGTCACATTTCATGGGTTTCTAGTGGCAAATCAACTTTAATTTAGTTTTCGATCTACTTCCATTTCCCAGCTCCGTTTAAGGAAATTTTCTATAATTTTACATAAAATCATTCAATATGCCAAAGGCATATGAGAAACGTTGCCTTTTGGCTTTTTTAATGGATTAATATTGGTAAATCCACTTTAATTTAGTTTTCGATCGACTTCCATTTCCGAGTTCCGTTTAAGTAAAACGGAACTAGGAACCAGTTCCGAGTTCCGTTTAAGGAAATTTTCTATCATTTTGGATAAAATCATTATATATGCCTAAGACATATGACAAATGTTGCCAGTTGTCTTTTTTCATGGGTTACTAGTGATGAATCCACTTTAATTCAGTTTTCGATCAACTCCTATCTCCCAGTTCTGTTTAAGTAAAACGGAACTCGGAACCAGTCAGAGTTCCGTTTAAGGAAATTCTCTATCTTTTTAGATAAAAGTTGTCAATGTGCTTTGGACATATTAGAAATGTTGCCTGTTGGCT
>SAYR01049017.1:4440-23774 GCA_004382745.1 Argopecten irradians irradians | reverse complement strand
ATTGTGGTCGAATTTCTTGTATGCCGAACCCTGTCAAGTGACAGTGGAGTATGGCAACTTGTGTCTATAACTAATGAAATCGCTCTTACACTATTGAGTTTACCTTAATAGGTGCATGCTTTTGTCTAAGAAAACAATTTCAACAACTAACAAGTGGTTCTGTATTGCATTTGTTTAACTTTTTCATAAGGAATGTAGAATAATACATTTATGTCATATTTTGCTTCATGGTTATGAATCAGAATAAGCGTCGATGAATTGTCCCTTTCATGAATTATTGCGACATACTAAAGATTATAAATATTCATAAATCAAACTGTAGCATCTGAACTACTAACTCTTTAGAACACAGGAAATGATCAAAGCAAAGCGATTGAAGTTATCCAGCGTAAGTCTAATACTGAAATAAGTGTATAGTTTAAAGCATATTAAACGGATGGAAATATGAAATAGATACTGATGATTATTGTATTTAAATGACGAAGCCACCGTGCGGTATTATAATTTAGTAAGACTCAAACCTACGTTGTAGAATGTGAATTTAATCTAATATAATGTATATCTAACTTAAAAAATTGATGTCATAAATCATATATAGTTTAAATTGAGCATTCCTTGAATATTTCAAGTTTGATATGTTATAAGCATATACACATTGTATACATGTACTTTGGTAAATAACAGTGTACACGTATTTAATATAATTTACATCCTACCATGCTAAATAATAACTTGTAGTAATGATATCACAGGCGTACCGTTTTCAGCAGCTTTATCTGAGAAAACGAATACCAGCTACATAAGGACAAAGAAAAGAGAATCTTGACTACAAATACGAAAAAAAGAGAATTCTGATTATACATATATCATAATTTACACAAAGCAAACAGTTTCACTACAAGCCTACTCTATGTCGCTTCTTTTAAGCTGTTTCTTACCACCTGAAGAAATCATCCTTTTAGAACGTTTTTGCATGCCGTGATTTGTATTGTCACCTTTCCGCAAATGACAATAGAGATTAGACATTTAGTATATCAGTGAAACGCAATTAAATGATTTTAAATTCACTTTACCAACTTATAACATCGTGATGTATTTTTTTATTCATTTTACAGACCATTTCTGTATAACTGTTTACTTTATAGAATGGGCCATGCATAAAACTGTGCCAATAACTTACTTGTTGATCCCACAGTTCCATAGCTTTGTTCACTCTCAAGACCGTTAGACAGTGTGAACACGTTAAAGGTGAAGGACGTTCCTGGTGTCAGACCAGTAATCTGTAGAGTCCCAGTATGGGTGTGATTAAAGATTCGGTTATTATGGATACCACTACTCTCGAACAGTACTCGATATCCGTCATGACCACCGTCACCAGGAGTAACAGTCAAGGTCACAGCAGTCGACGTCTTAGCAGTGACCTACTAAATTATGTGGTATGGAAGGAATCTGGTCAAAAGAAAAGTACATGCTTTAATGATTTGACCAGCACATTTCTACACATACGGATGCGGAAATGAATATATCAAAAAGACAGTTAAGCATCAATTATTCTTCAAAATGTTAACTAAAAGATTTTGTATGTGGTCATATTAGAGTCAGGATCGAAATTCACATCTTCTTGAAGATAAGTAGACGTCATAAAGCATTGACACTCTTGTGACGGTGCATGTATGATTGGATAGATTGACTATTGATTTGCTTAAAAGATCTCAGAAGAAATAAAAACATAAAATAAAATTCGGAGAGAGAGACTTTAAATATTAATACTGATACTACTCACATGTACAGCCTGTCGTGTTTGTACCCTTAGTACTCTTTCCTCCGCGGTCCCGAGTAATAGACGATAAAGGTGTAAACAGGTACCGCGGGGTCAGACCCTCTATAAGACTAGGATGGACGGACATGTCTGAGTTGTTGTGATCCTTCGGGCACGTGAGTATTGGACTATAACTGAATCACAATCTGACAGTCGGTTGCTAGTGTCAAGACTCTGGCTGGTCCTTGATGTAACACTAACATTATTTGGGGATCTAGCACTGTGGGCAAAAATAGGAAATATGGTAGTGTAAATCTGTAAATGAGCCGGCCACGGAGTCATGCTATATCTTGTTACGTCACGGTAATCGATGAAATATCCTCAACATTTTGCATATATAATTAAATTGATGTTTGGATTATTCGAAAAACAGGGTTTACAAAAAAATAGTACCCAGGGTGAAAAAAATCAATTCCTGTTAAGCTTTTGATTGAATTTTATATATTTTTTTGTTGTGTACCGTCCATTCTCTATCGTTTTTCCGGCGTCTTCCTTTCAAGACAATTTTCATTATTTCTTTTGAATTTTTTAACATTTTTATTATTATAACTTTAGTGTGATTTACAAAAAAGGAATTATTTCAAACATAGCTTAATTTTCCAGACCCTATAAGAATATTATATATCTAGATAGTGTCCGTTAACATCTGTAGTGAAGGACAATCAATCATGCAATATTTTGGAAAATTTTAGATGTGGAACTATCTCCCATTCAACAATATCCAATCTTCGTGGACTGTAATCTTAATATCTAACACATTTTGAGAGAAAAGAAAATTGGGAATTTTGACTACCTGTGATGTAACAGATTTTACATGACACCGGGCCCTACTCAAAAAGATTATAACAATAGAGTAACAAGCGTAACTTAGTTAAACTGTGTAAAATGAAGCCAATATAGTGTAGCTCTCCTTCAACTCCTAAAATTTCTAAAATGTAATGACTAATCATTTTTCTAAGAAAGAAACATAAAAACTTCTGTTGAAAGCAGAATGGAACTCCAACATTTAAAAACTGTAAAATGAAATAAGGCATATTGATTGCTGATAATGATTTAAAAACCGCAGTAAAATGGAAATCGTCAAAATTATTCTTCAAAATGTTACTAAAAGTTTTGTATGTGGTCATATAGAGTCAGGATCGAAATCACATCTTGCTTGAAGATAAGTAGACGTCATAAAGCATGACACTCTTGTGACGGTGCATGTATGATTGGATAGCTTGACTATTGATTTGCTTAAAAGATCTCAGAAGAAATAAAACATAAAATAAAATTCAGATTGAGAGAGACTTTAAATATAATACTGATCTACTCACATGTACAGCCTGTCGTGTTTGTACCCTTAGTACTCTTTCCTCCGGGTCCACGAGTATAGACGATAAAGGTGTAACAGGTACCCGGGGTCAGACCCTCTATAAGACAGGACTGGGACGGACATGTCTGAGTTGTTGTACCTTCGGCACGTGAGTATTGGACTATAACTGAATCACAATCTTGACAGTCGGTTGCTAGTGTCAGACTCTGGCTGGTCCTTGATGTAACACTAACATTATTTGGGGATCTAGGCACTGTGGGCAAAATAGGAAATATGTATGTGTAAATCTGTAAATGAGCCGGGCCACGGAGTCATGCTATATCTGTTACGTCACGGTAATCGATGAAATATCTCAACATTTTGCATATATACATAATGATGGTTTGGATTATTCGAAAAACAGGGTTTACAAAAGATAGTCCCAGGGTGAAAAAAATCATTCCTATTGTGTTGTGTCCGCTCCATTCTCTATCGTTTTTTCCGGCGTCTTCCTTTTCAAGACAATTTTCATTATTGTCTTTTGAATTTTTTTAACATTTTTATTATATTAACTTGTGTGATTTACAAAAAAGGAATTATTTCAAACATAGCTTAATTTTCCAGACCTATAAGAATATTATATAGTCTAGATAGTGTCCTGTTACATCTGTAGTGAAGGACAATCACATGCAATATTTTGAAAATTTTAGATGTGGAACTATCTCCCATTCAACAATATCCAACTTCGTGGACTGTAATCTTAATATCTACACCATTTTGAAGAGAAAAGAAAATTGGAATTTTGACCTACCTGTGATGTAACAGATTTTACATGACACCGTGGCCCTACTCAAAAAGATTATAACATAGAGTAACAAGCGTAAATAGTACTGTGTAAAATTGAAGCAATATAGTGTAGCTCTCCTTCAACTTCCTAAAATTTCTTAAAATGTTATGACTAATCAATTTTAAAGAAAGAAACATAAATCTTTTGTTGAAAGCAGTGGAACTCCAACATTTAAAAACTGTATGATGAAATAAGGCATATTGATTGCTGATAATGATTTAAAAACCGCAGTAAAATGGAAATCGTCAAAATGAATTTCATAGCAGATATTGTGGTCTGCTTTAGATATAAACATATGTTTATGCAGTTTGGTCGACATTCGTGACGAAATAACGCATGGGAGTTCTAGCAATGATTGTCTGAAATTACAACATCGACCTTGACCTTGATTTGACAATCCTAAAATTTAGACCTATACAGGTTGTCTTAATTGTCTCTGTATGACTGAAGGTTAATGACAATCTATAGTAGTAACTCTGCTAGAGGAGCGTATTGGCAGGGTACCTAATAAAAATCGTAATCTATGACTTTAATATCTATGATTTTAGTAAGTGTAATTAAGTGTTTCAGTTTCTATGTGTTACAATACAGATTTCAATGCAGCAAAAACAAAACAAATATATTGGAAGATTTGCTATAGATTTTCAACACCGGATATGTTGTGGTTCTTTATATATGTCGATCGAGCGTTAAAGAGTTTTTCTTTTATATCAATACTAAGTCACACTTCTACATGTTTTAATGACATAGTTCAGAACTCAAGTAAGTTTATTGAAATATTGAAATAATAAATCATGACTATGGGAAGTTATTCTACATATCGAATTCTGCCAAGACCTTTTTCTTATCAATCAATAATAGTTCGTTACGCTTCTTTCTTTTGTTAAAATACAGGCTAAATAGTCTTAACAATGCTGAAAGATATGACCCTTTCGCATCCCGCGAATGTATCGAGTTCTCATCTATAAAATTATATTTTGATTTTCTGTGTTTTGATAATGCTAATATTTTTAGATATTCGATCCAAAGTGTCTTACTTATCTTTTTTCAAGATTGAAAGGAACAAATCATCCAAAACTTGAAATGTCTGTAATCAAAACGTTTGATTCATTGTCAGTACTTACATGTAGAAGCTGTGACGTCACCGTAAGATGTACTGACTAGGTTGTTGTAAACTGATTTCACCACAAAGGTGTAGGTATATCCAGCCGTCAGTCCTGTTATGGTGTATGTGTGGTCACTTTTTGTTGGTTGTGCCACATTTATGCTACCATCCGTGTCAGTAAATATATAATGATCCACTCCTCCCTGTGGCGGTGGCTGGACGGTCAGTGTGATGGTAGAAATGTTTTGTCCACTAACGGTGACACTGGATGGAGGATTAGGTACTGAAATATTGATCACATCAAAAGGTACATAATTTTTCAAAACCTTTCAACCATGTGAACCAGATTATTTTTAGTATATACCATGCATTTGAAAACAACAATATGATGAAACGAAACTTCAAACTGTTTTGACCTTTCAAAGCCTTTATCAAGTGAAGTCAGCATATGACCGTGTAACGATCAATCACAGAACAAAGGAATGTTAATTGGTATACGGATTCAGTAGATTTCTAAACTACACGTTTTTGTCATGTACACATTTCGTGTACAGCCAAATCTACAACAGGTTTTCGTCAACAAAATATGTACGTACAAATTTTGTTGACGAAAAAGTACTACTATAGCATCCCTATAACTATAGGTTTTTTATGAAAGTCTTGGTGTTTAGTGGTGGATTATGTGAGTTTAAGAATAGGATACCAATATTTATCATATCATACCGGTTGCAAATACAATATTGTATCTAAGACAAACCTACAAATCTGGGTTTTTTTTAATCGCTAGCTTCGGCGATCGCTATTTCCGGAAGGGAACTCATACACACTCGGACCACGCGTCTTTAAAGCAACATACGTGTTTGATCCTAATTTTCAGACAGTTTCAAAAGATTTATGAAGAAAAAAATATCAGTATGTCAATATCTTCATCCAGTCATGACCACATATAACCATTTATAGCCAAAGTCAATATTGATACAATGATGTTCGGTTTGAATTAGCACTAAACAATAAAAAAATAAAATTAAAATGCCTTTTCAATACATTAATAAATATTATACGTGTATACAAAAATCATAAAAATGATCTTCTATTGTTATCGCTTTGGAGGATGTAGACGACTTGCACGCTCTATCACTAATTTCCAAGTGAGCGACCTATGACACGACGAAACACAGAGGTTTGAGAATAATTTACAATTTATACATTACGTATGCATTTTCACGAATGTCTCTGATGTGTGTGTTACACCAGAGATAAACGGCAATGCATAGTGTCCGCACATGAGCATAATATATTTCATTTTCAGTCAGCCAATGAGTTTAAAGCGATTACCTTATTACAAAATCCAATTGGGACATTTTTGTGTCATTTTAGTTTTGGAACGAGGCTGCTATCCCTCTTACGGACGACACTTTGTTGTTTAGGATGGTTTTGAACGACAAATGATCGAAATTTCCAACGGTAGGTACTGCAACCGTTTTTCTGAAAGAACTGAATATCCGCTGAGAACCGAAAGCTCTTAAAATTCAACATGGTGGGGAGATTTCTTTGTCTCGGCGAACGTCCCCCTTCTTGTATTACGTATGATATATCCATGTAGAATATAGTTTTACCGAGTTTGGATTTACATCCTTAGACCGAAGACCTCTAAATGGTCTATGAACACTTCTGATGGTGGGGTTTTGGTTACCGATGGCTTAATGATCACTTTTTCTCTACGTACTTATTCTTGACTATCAAGTAGTTCACAAAGTACCAGGACGTACATGTACACTGAAAGTATTTCTTAAAAAAAAAAAAAAAATCAGAATTCAGCTATAAAACTTATTTTTCATTTTTGAACCTTTGTTGGGTTAGAATTTCAAAATAATGACCGAGGGGTTCCTTAATTTGTATTTTAGATATGTCGTTTTCTTCAACAAATGTCGTAATTTCGAATGTGCATATTAATCAAAAGAAAAGCGTTTGTCAAAGAACGTGCACCCCTGAAGAATGCCGCGTTTGTGCAATGAAGTTCACAAAGGAATATTGACCGTCACGTGACCATGTAATTATCCAATGAGAAAAGTGAAAAATATGAAGGTAAAATTTAACTATATATATTATATATATATTCTGTTAAAATAAACATACATTTTTACATATCCTGTTTTTCTTTATATTAGTGGTTGAGTGATATGCACGATCTTGATCATAAAAGCCGACTCTTCAATAATTTCCGTTCCTATGGTCTCAGGATAAAATTAACTATAAGTAATTGTCCCAAACTCGGCATCCATTGTCTCGAATACTGGAATGCTCATGTATATTAATTTTCGAAATTAATATTTAAAAAACACAAACTCTACATACCATATATATAATAATGGTTATGAAAGCGCAATTCCGATTCGCTAAAAATCTCGTAAACTCCTGCTGAAGATGGAATCCAGCATATTTACGTTCAATGTTAAGCAAACACTTCTATTTTTTCTGTTCATGTGCGTGTGAGTGTTTTATTTTTCATTTTCACGGTTTTATAGAAGTTTGAAGCTTTGTGTTAATGCCAATAATTTGTAAAGTATTAAGCATTTAAGGTTCATTTGCTATTTTGTTTACATTAGGTTTGAAATAATTATGAGAAAACGATAAATCTTTTAGATAAAAACCGATATTTTTGAATTACTTGATAAATCCCGGTAATAACTTAACACAAACCTTATAAGTTATAACAGTCCAGAGAAATTACAAACAAAACACATAATACTGCTAAGAATGAAAATTGAATAACAAAATATGTCGAACATATCGTTAAGTAAAAGAAATTCAATACAAGAAATTCCCATACATTTATATTTGACAATAACATAGACATATGCATCCCTCGTACTCCAGGGGTTCCGATCACTTACGATCTTCTACACCCCTGGACTATTCATAGTGAAATTGAAGGCAGCTCAGCAGAACAACATTTGACCAATCACAGACCAGCAAAGATTTCCTTGAAGACTACAGAGAGAGCGCGACGCCAACTTCAAAGCCACACAGTCAAACCACAGTTGTACCGTATATACGGCTCTTTTGATATTACATCATAAGGACTAAATTACCTGTTTCTGTTCTGTTGCCTCCAGTTTTACGATGAGATAGTTCCAGGGCGTGTTAAGATATCGTAAGTGATCCGGAACCCCTGAGTATCGAGGATGAGACATATGTATACCTACATATGATTTAGTGTTTAATGGATCAATTGAAGTAAATTTAAACTCACTTCCTTGTGTATATAACTTATAAAACTATCTGATTATTGACAGAAGATAACGTCAGAATGAGTTGTGAAGATACAACAAGCCATGCATGGCAACTCTTTTGGTCACGTGTAAGTGTATATCTCCTATTCATGAACGTCACGCAAAATCTTTCATGACGTCAAGTAATTCTATAGTGGACGTCATTTCTACTAAGCAGTAATAACTTTTGCGAGTCTTAGTGATCAAAACAAGAGATATTAATAAAATCTTGTATACATACAGCACAAATTTATGAATGCATGTATTACTGAACTACAACAACCTATATATGTTGCTAACCCTGAATATCCCTTACCGTACATATATGTGTACATACGGAAAATGATGTTGCTAATCAGAAAAATTAAGACAAAATGTTGTTTTCTTTTTAAATTCGAGACATGTTATACACATTAAAATAATTATAAACATAAAATTTATCAATTACATCTTATAAACTAAAACAGAACATATTTAAACAACGATAAATGTCCTTTAAAAGTGTTATTTGATCTGCAATAAAGTACGCAAAAACTAAAAAACGGCAAGGAACGGCAACCACAGGCTTCCATACAATATTTCTATGCTGTGAAACCAAACAACTTTTTATTCAATGTTTCATTCAAAACCGCTAGTTAATAAAACATTATCGTGACAACAATTTTCATCAATGTATGATTTGATTTCGTTATTACCATTTCACTGATTTAATTTAACAAACTTCTATATCTTAAGCAGTAGCGCTGAATCCATTTTGTTTTGATACTGCTCAAAGCTGGCATCACTCGTTTCCGAAGCAGACGACTTTTTCTGTTAAATTGTTTCCACTATAGAGTAATAATCAACCTTTTTAAAAGTCATAGCTGTCCGTTATGCACACTATAAACAGTTAATACTGAACTTACATATGATAATCAAGATGTGATATTTATAGTGTTTTAGTTGCATTACATCGTTTCAAGAGACAGTGGCTTGCTCGTGTCTCGTAAACCCGGTGAAGTTCACCATTTCACCACGTATGGAGGACCATACACAACACGTAAAATAAAGCCAAAATAGGCAAACTCTTTACAATCATTTTGACACTTTCCCAATTATAGATTCTTTGGACTAGTTTAACATATATATGTAAATAATACCTATTTATTACTTTCAGACTGAACTACAGTAAATAAATCTTTGAAATTATTGCCGCGATTAACAAAGCGCATATACTGGATCCTACTCAGTTTGCTCAAAACTAGCCCTCATCTCTACGGCCATGCTTGTTTTGATTAACTATCCGGGTAGTTGGAGCATATTACGTTATACACGAGTTATTCTAACTTGCAAAATCAACCCGTTCTATTATAATGAATTCTTTACTAATTGATTAATGTTGGCGTAATCATCTTCATTGGAAAGAAACCAAATGAAGAACCTTTTCATAAGGGGATTGTTAATGTATATTTTAGCCAATGTAGAAAGACATAATGGCGACTATAACGTCTTATTAACAATAGCGGTCATTTTTAAAACGCTTGTCCAGAAAGTTTATCAGATGCACAAACAGGAGTACTCGGAAGAGAAACTACGGTCCTACGGTCAATACTAGCACCGTACAAACGTCCACTAAAAAACTGTGCATTAACCATAAATGTTAGAATAATTGAATATATAAAAAATCCATACCTGTTGTTTCTTCGATTTTTGTTCGGCGAATTGGTACTCTCTGAGCCATGCCGAAAGAAGTGACACATGGAAGTAACGTTGTACCGGCGTGATAATCCATTGTTTACAGTCAGGATCTCGTTTCCACTTACACCTTCATTCAGACATTCGTATTAGTAAATGATTATTTTCTCTTTGTATTTAACAAAATAATCCATCATATGTTCCAGGTCCCAGGGTAACAGATTATTTTGTCACGGGAGTCCTACCGTTACGCCCTTTAATTGTCTCATGTGTAGCACAGAAGCGTTCGCAAATAGCAAATATAACCGTTAATCACTATGGACGTTGAAGATATTATAAAATAGACAATGCGTTGCATTCAAAATACGATTATTTATTACTCTATATATACTCATTTAATAAGATATTAAATACATGTAAATGACAATAGCGTTAATATGGAGTTATAGGTTTTACTATGAATCAAAATGACCTGTAAAAATAAGAGTTTATACCGCCTGAATAACAGAATTTGATCAGTTTTAAATGTTGACGCTCATATATGAAAAATCTTATCAATTTCCAATTCCACACTTGAAATGCGTCTTAACCATACAATACCATTCTATATCTAATGTTAAATTACTGATGCCGTCTATGATATGCCAATACTCAATAAAGTGTTATAAACCTTTAATAAAACTTATTAATTTTGTATAGATTACAGCATAAGTAATTGATTACACTTCAGTACAATAACATTTAATCTAAATTACAACAATGTCCAAAAATATCTCGAAAACCATTTATAATAAGAAATCGGGAGCGTCGAATGAAACATTAAGTATTTATTCTTTTTTGTATTTCTATATATGATGCGCTAACTGGCCAATATACACTTATATAGTATTATGTATTATTCTTAACAATATGAAATAATTCCTGTCTATATAAATTATGGTCATTTTAAAGTATGATTGATAGGCTAAAGAGTGCTGACGTTTAATAATATACATATATGTAAGCCATGCATGAAGGGCATACCGTTTTCGAGCCAGCAGATAATCTGTTTAAAGAACACTAGTTGATATACGAAAACTCGAACTGCACGTTATTACTTTTAATAAAGATCTTGTCTTTAAACATAGAAAATATTCTTGATAAATTGATATTTCATTTTTTTTTTCGATTTTCATGCCTTATTTTTATCCATTTTCTTACGATAATGGTTAGCTTATACATGTAAAATAGAGGCATTGATTGTTAATACTTTATGACATGCATTGGCGTGTTCTAAGCATATTTACCGATAATGCAATGTTGTAGAAAATAATGAAGAAGAACTAAATGTAAACTGTCATATATCCTTTGAATGTATGTATTGAAGCAAATGCTCGCCATTACGTTGCTTTTTATACTCACGAACAAAAAAATTCAAGAACTAGAGGACCAGACATGAGTTAATATATGAGTTTTGTATTTTATTTATTTATATTTTTGTTGAGAGCCGTTGGCAAGTAAAATCTAAACAAAATGTCAAAGAGTGCATTAAAATTGGCACATATAATAGAAACAAGCCAGTTCTAATTGAAGTTATAGTAGTTGCGTTTATTGCTAATTTGTCAAGAGAAGCCCATTTGCGTGAAAATGTATGTGAAATGTGATTCCAAGTTGCCATGTCCACCATTACACATTGTGGTCGAATTTCCTGTATGCTGAACCCTGGCAAGTGACAGTGGAGTATGGCAACTTGTGTCTAGAACTAATGAAATCGTTCTTACAATAGTGTATTTACCTTACTTGGCCCACGCTCTTATCTAAAAATTTCAACAACTAACAAGTGGTTATGTATTGCATTTGTTTAACTTATGAGGCATTGGCTCGGGTGTGGATTTGGAATTGGAATTTGTCAATGTACATGTATTTTGTTATGTGTTTCATAAGGAATGTAGAATGATACATTTATGCCATATTTTGCATCATAGGATTATGTAACAGAAATTAGGCACACTGAATGCCCCTTCAGAATTATTGCGAAATAGAAATAAATTATAAATACGTAAATCAAACTGTAGACAATCTGACTACTCAAATCTTTAAACACGAGAAAATGATCAAACAAAGCGATTGAAGTTATCCAGCGTAAATCTAAAACTGAAATCAGTGTAAAGTTTAAATTATATTGCGCCTTCAAAGAAAGTTAATGTATACCTATCAATAGGGACTTGGAAAAGAGATTGGTTTATACATGCATATTACTCAATTCGTTTCCATTACTGATCATTGGCAATGTTACATTTACTGTTATTTTCCGTAGACAAATGGCATTATGAATTGCCTTGTAAATCACAGGTATTACGTTAAAACTCATTAACAAGATCAAATACTCCGTTTATTATATTTTGAATTATCAACAATCACACATTACTTGGAATAAGCGTCACGTAACCTAATATTAAAATCACGAAAATAACCTATAAATTGTAGCTAGTTTCTAATTAAATCGATTGTGAACAGATTATGCTACTCATATTAAAGTTATATGTGCCGTAATTTCATAGTCATGAATCAAGAGCTTTTAATATATGTTTCACATTTTACCAAAAGTTTGAGAAATAGAAGACTTACAATGCATCGGCCTTAATTGAACAATGTTGAATAAGAGAACACAATGAATATTAGCAGTAATGACATAAATCATGATATTTACGTCTAAAGTGCTGTACAAAGATTACACAAAGCTATACCAAAGTGTGATCTACCATTCCATTTGACATTTTTACGGTTTATAAGTTATTATAAGGCGACTTTTTCAGATATTTCTTTTTAACATACATAAGGCCTAAAACTAGAACTATTATGCTATATGCATTCTATGGTTTTGCAAATGCTTATAAAACATTATGCATGGGGTTTGTTTTCGTACCTTTGAATGATCTTAATGTGAACACGATTTAAGTGCGCGATGGCTCTAAGAGTGGGAGGAAACAAAAGTATCTGGAGAAAGTCCAAATAATCGGGCAGGTAACCTCTAGACTTTTCTAATCAGACATCCGAACCTTTGGAATCCGTGCGTGGAGTTGCACCCAGACCGACTAGGTTAAAAGTGTATGACTAAACCACACAATCATAAGTATTGTACATACCTTGAGAGCAAATGATGACGGCAATCTGTATCTGCAGTAAACAGAATCAGAGGGAAATAATGGCATGACCGTTTATGATATAAGAGTCCATCAACGAATATTTGCATGTTTAAATTTGTATTATTCAAGGTATTGATAATAATTTGTAGCTTACTTTGAAAGCATTACAACAATTAATTGGTACCGATATTTGTGCATGCATATGATCTCTATCATTGAAGCTGTGCGTTAACGTTGTTAATAAATATAACGTGACGCTACCCAAATTGGTACACTTTTAATATATATGAAGCAGGGTTTTTAGTTTACAATCTAAACTGACAATAACTGTCCTGAACATAAATTAAGGTGCTTAAAAGTAACTGTGACAATTTGTATGAGTCATATTCTTTTCTGTTGCTTATTATCTCTATCTAAACATGAAAATAATGAAATTGTGAAAAAAATCTAGGAAACGGCGTCGTGCGATAACCCTAAAAACACAATATATTTTAAAACACAGAAAACAGTTACTAAATGGGATATAAAAAATGTTTGAACTTTCCTTAAATTAAGTCAAACATTTTTCATCATGTCTAGGAAAAGCGTCACGTTATGATATACCCGATGTTGCGTAATGCTACGTAATAAACAGTGTATCTTGGTGTTAGGATAAAAGGCATTACAATTTCCTCAGACAACTTTCTTAAACTAGTAAATAAATATGATTTTATATCCTTGGTGTAAACTTGATATACCTACCATAAACTGTAAAAGTATGTGTTTGAACGCTGCCATTCTTTAAATCGTACACCTCGTAACTAAACTTCCTGGCAGTAAAGCAAACAAATACATAGTGAGATAACAGGATTTATGATCAGGCAACAACACTTACCTGTACTGTTTACACCTGTAATACACGAGGACACAAAAATAAAAATGCTATATCGATCTTTCAAACAAAGAGTCGTAGGTAGACACACATACCGCTGTATCCATTCCTTGGGCTAACGTTAGATAACTGACTCAGTGGCATTATTTTAGTCATTATTTGTGTATATTGTATTTACGTGATTTGGAATATTTTCAGTCATACATTCTTGTTTTGAGAAATGAATTATTATTTGTATTTGTTTTCATGTTAAATCCGACTTTCCGATTGCCCAATGTTTTTTTTCTTCTTTGAGGACAACACTGAGAATGGCGAGAAACCCCGACATTATCGTGACGTATAATAGATACATCGATGCTCTGTATTAATTTGGAAAAAATAATCCCTCGGAAATCAATGGAATAGTACGTTTAAACGTGTCCTGTTTTTATTTTATTTGCAAATTTTGTGAGAATCAGGTACCTACGCGGATTCACACATTTTTAAAATAAAATTTCTTTCGTACCACGACAAAAATAACAAAAAAGTGGCACCAATGCTTAAATAAAAAATCATTAAATCATTAAGTTTTAAATCCAGATAGTAATGTTGAATAATGGGTGTAGTAGTTCTCAGTACCTATGTATTTGTAGTTGGATTATTAGGTTTCAAACTTCATGTGTTAAAATATTGCTTTGAATGAAATAATGATAAAAAAATACATAATAATCTGATATCTAGGTTCATATTGTTTCTCATAATTAATAACCGTTCACCAATGAATGTGCAAACGTGGTTCCTTACTTTTTATTATACATGTAGTATCACTAGTCAATTAAAAACATTTCATTAAAACATAACAGTTTGACTCTACTGTATGTATGCAGTACAACATTAAATGTTTTATTTTTGAACTATAAAGTATGTTTTATAATTACAATTCATTAATTACAAATGTACACGTTTATATCAGTGTAATAAAAAAACTGAAATTGGTAAATACAAATTCACTGACAGAACCATAGGTACGTTTCCAATTAAATCGAGCTTGCTTAGTATTTGGTAATTGTTTCTTTGCCTACTTGATCCATCCGATAAAGGTTCCTTTTAAGTATCTATTGAAGAGTTTGAGTTCCAAATACACGAACAGGTCTGAAGTATATAAATTCATAGATGAATTAATGCCACATGGCTTTATAAAGGGATTAGCCAATCAAAGGCAGTGTATTAATTTATTACACAAAATAATTTCCTAGTTACACCATGTGATCGAAGTCGAGACATATCGGATCACTTTATCAAATTGAGTAATAAAATAAGCAGGCTGTGATATGATAAATAAGTGTCCATGGCCATCGAATCATTAGTGATACGTTATTGTGAACCCAATTTACATCAATAATTAGTCAGAATACTTACATATAACAGTGTTGTTGTCAGTTTAATTCGTGTCATTGTTAATTATCACTAACCCGGAAGTGATTTTATGGTATTTTGTGGGTCATGTGATAAAAATCTTTATCATTACAAACAACCATAACTTAAACTTATTATCTGTACCATTGATAATGGTATCTCTATTTTCAGCGATTGCCACTAACACCACACAGTGAAATAATAATTACTTAGAGTATTTAGCAGGGAGGATAAATTTTTCGCAGTTTGTGAGCCGTATTCTGCCTGTAATATGAGAATTCGATTAACATACATATACCCTTCATAGCCACGGAATCTACACGACATTCTGTTTTTAAAACCGCAAAATAAATTCACTCGCAAAACAACAAGCTTATACGGTACAATCTTCATCTTAATCATGCAAGAAGAAAACGTTTACTATACACACAAAAAATGAGAAAAAAAAACTTAACAAACAAAATCTACCTTTAAAAAATATTTTTACATTCAGTTGTCAATTTCTACGCGGACCTACCCTGGCGTCTCCTGATCTTCTCAACTCATACCCTGCCCCCTGTGCTGCGCCTCTGCCGCCTCTCTGCTTCTCTTTATGTTTATTGCCATTGCCCCCCCCAATCCATTTTCTTTCCTGCCCGTCTCTCTGTTTTCTGGCTTTCAGTCCATGGCTCCTAATGCCTAATCTCCTGAATTGTCCCTCCTCCTGCGTGCCTCTTGCCCTATTGCTGCTTTTTTTTCTTCTCGCCACGCCTGCGCCCTGTTCTTGCCTTCTGCTTTCTGCTCCCCTCGCTTTTTCTGGCCCAACTCGCCCTCTGACATCCACTCTTGCCCTATGCCCCAACTTTCTCCCCCCCTTGATTCCGACCTTACGCAACCTACGCGAACCGACTTGGCTCTTCTGCTCCTCTCATGCTCTGACCTTATCGTGTCCCCCCCTTGCGTGCTAATCCCTTCTACCTTTTTTCCCCTCTCCAACTGCCTGTGCCTTCGGCCATCTGCCGTGTGTTCGTCCTCATGTCTGTACATTTGTTTTCTCTTCCGCTCCTTCATGCTGCTGCCCTGCTATATCTCTCCCTACCTTGCCCACGTCTGCTATATTAAATTAGCCAAGGCAAACTGAAGTGTATGGGGGGTTATCCTACAACTGTCCCACATACGAGCCGATAAACTACTGCCGGATTAAACTTTTGTGCTATATACGTCAGCATGAAATGCTTTATCCGGTCAATACAGATCACGTAAAATTTGTTTCCATATCTGACGGAAACTTTTTCTTAACTATGGCCCAGAACTTGAACCTTCCAGTGAATGAACGTCATTCAGTTGCGGCTAAAAACTGACGTCACATTCACCGCGTAATGACGTCATTTTTACGATATCGAAAATCTCGTATGGCGGTATCGTCTTTTTCTTGGCTCATGGCAAAAGTATGTATTGTAAAGTAATTCTGTAATGGGTCATCTCGGCTTTCCTAAGTCTCGCACCAAAATAAACCTTGTATTGTAAGATACTAACCATGTATTTTCTATATAACTGACATCCAAAAAGTGACTATTTGACGTCACTAACGTTGACAAAGTAACGTCAACAGATCACCGTCAAAATGGCTGTTCTATCTTGTGGTTGAAATCTATATAAACGATTTTCCTGCTCTAACTTAAATAATGTTAATGCAGAGACCCTCAGAATGACTTAATATTGTAAATTTAAGTATGATACAATACACAAAATAAGGAATAATTAAATGAAAAAGATATGATATATACAAAGCACCTAAATGAAAAAAAACTATCTTAGTGCGCATCATCTGTCATATATATAGACAATAGATTCCATAGGAAGACAGTATAATGCTTAAATGGAGGCCAGATAATGCGCTACTCAGAATATTCCGAGACAACAAAATGTAAATCTAAATTGCCATTCACTACTGTACAAAATGAAGAACTTATCAATATGATAAAATCTGATATCAAAATCAGTCTAAATTTGTCTACAGCTAAACTAGGACGGTCGTCCAGGAGGCCAACTTATACTCCGCTCCGTTTGGTAATAAAGGGACATCACTCTAAAAAGGTATAACATTGATAATTCACATCTATACTATAAAAGGATCGTGACACTAAGTATGATTGAAATCCTCCAGTGGCTAGGAGGAGTAGCTGTTCTATAATTTTGTAACAAAAAGACTAAAATTCTTAAAAAATGGATATATTTTATTCCGATATTTATAAAGCATATATACATTAGTATAAGGTGTCAATCATTTTCGTATGAAATTTCCCCAGTAGTTAGAAGCAGTAATTCAGTCAAATGGCATAACTCTTTGAAATACATGTAAAAATAAGCATTAGAAAAAGTCAAAGACGTCAGAATACTTGTAATTATCATCTCTCTCTTTAAGTATGAACCACTGGAGCAACCACTGTTTAAAGACTATCGAACGAATTTAACAATAACAAAACAACCAAAAAATAAATATACAAAAATCAAACAATCGCTAGTACATTTAGTTCATTAATTATAATTCAATATGCAAGTAAGCACCATTTTATGTAAATAGTTACATTACATAATCAATTAGGAATATCTTCTATGTGGCTTTTCATGACTAGTCAGCGCTTTGCTCAAATCAAAAATTGCAATTAGTGGTATATAATGTTGACATGTTTTCTGACATTGAAGCACCATATAATGATTTGACGTAAGTCCTCTTGTTCGTTCTTGCTGTGTGTCTGAGTACGTGTAGAAAACAGTCTCATCCTTTTGATGTTTGTCGACAATCCATCCGTGAATGACTCTTTCACGTATTTGGAGACTGCTGAAACTAAAACATGTTATAAATAAAACAAAAACTTCGTACCTTTCTTATTTTTCAAATCTATAAGTCTTAATCTATGGAGGACTTTTCTAAATGAAAATTTATCAGGAAAAACAAATTTACATCCTTTTCAACATCCTATAATCTTTTGACCATTTTGTTTGATCTACTTTAAGGATTTCTGTGATTGTTTCCTCCAGATTATTGTTAAGTCTTGTCCCTGTTAAGGTGCAACCCAAGTGGTACTTGTGTACAGGTCATGGCCCAAACTATACATTTTTCCTTCAATACGATCGATTTTCCCTTGGTTATCATTGTGATGAACAAACATGAAAAAAAAAAAAAACAACATGAAAACAATAATATTTCTCATTCTGAACGATCTAACAATACTATTAAACATAGATTACAGAAACTGTAGTGCGTATTATCAAGAAAATTAGAATAATTTGAATAATGATTAATTTATAATACGAAAAAACAAGTGTTTGTAGTCGGGAAAAGAGAAAGTAACGTATGCCCGAACACCTGCGCCTCAGACAAACAACTATGTACATGAACAATAATGTCGATTATACTTACGTTCGCCACCCCTCCTTGTCCTCCAATCATCCTCAACATTCACTGACGTTGAGAAGTCCTTAATACACTCATGTATAAAATGGTATTGGTCCTGTAAATATTAGAAATTGTGCGAAAGTCATTCGTGATTCAATATAACATAATCACCAAGAAGCATTTGCGCCAGTTTAGCATACATTTTATTTACGTGACCCAAAAAGTGTAATAAACTATAATTTCTTTGTTCCACATTTACTTTTGTTCAGAAAACATGCATATTAAAAAAACATTCATTCATATACCTTGTATAAAAAAAGGAGTTAAGGGACCCTTGTTTTAAAGGAAAAAAAAAACATCCTCTTAACCCCCCCCAAAAAAAAAAAGGAAAAAAAAAAAAACAAAAAAAAAACATTAAAGGTGAAAAAACATTGCGACCCCCTGGACCTTGTAAAATAGTTTTTGTAATTGTGTACAAATGAAATGATATGTCATTCCTAATCAATAGATAATCCAAATCAGAACAAATTAGATTAAAACTTATATTGATCTC
>SAYR01048949.1:10566-23492 GCA_004382745.1 Argopecten irradians irradians | reverse complement strand
ATCAAGAGTGGATCCAATCAACATTACAGGTGTCTGATCGACAACCAGAGAAGTTCGTCCCTGGCGGTACTTGACGTACCGAAAGTCACTTATCGATCGCACGGTACAAAAAAAACACTGAATATTAGAAATAGATCCACATACACTGTAGATATTTGAAAGAAAACTCAGTCAAATGATCCGATCCTGAAGTTTCTGTCATCGGCAAGGTATTGGTCAGTCAGTTCTGTGTCATACTGAAGTCGTCGTTTCTTACCATTCTTTAGCACAACGAACAGTTTTCCGTCTATGCTATAGGTATTTTTTGTTCGGAAATTACTTTTCTAGTAGGTTAAAACCATTATTAAAAGAAAAGGTCAATGAACCACAAAGATTAGGCTCAGTAGAAAAAACAGTGGACAAATACTAATTGCGAGTCCATAAATCATGTTTTGAAACATTTGGTTGACTGGAAAGCAAAACCTTTAATTGTCGTGCAGTATAAAGATCTCAGGAGAACCATCGTTGGCACTGGACAATTCAGACTGACCGAACAATTAGGACGTTATAGGACTGACAAGGTTAGGTGGGCGTCGCTGACTTCTGACCAAAAAACAAGCTCATAGCTAAAGTCAAACGCGGACCAGTGACAGATACTGTAGCGACATCTTCTGACGGACGAATGAAATGCCAAGTACCAAGAACATTAGGGAAGAAACCAGGACAAAGAAAACGACGTAGGACAGAACGAACGATGACTATCAACAAGAAGGCAATGCATGACTAGATTCTGACAATCACAGCTTCTCGCCTCGTCAGGCGCACTATACTTGGTAGTGAATGATATGTGATAGACATGACAAATGACGCTATGACACCGCTGACAATCTTAGCTTATACAAATGTAAGATTATTTATTTATACACAAGTGACTGTAAATATGTACAAAACACGCTGTACACACTCATATCACACACTATTGGCGAAGTGGCACAGAAAGAAATCAGTGATTGAAAATATAAATGGACTGTTATTGTGTGATTAATGTGTAAATATGATTTTGCTTTATAATGGTGTATCACTCCAGAAAATATTTTTTTTTTAAATTTTATATCAACTTTGACGACGCTTGTGATTAATGTGTAAATATAATTTTGCTTTATGATGTGTATCGCCCCACAAAGTATTTTTAATTTCATATCAACTTTATTAGATCTTAATTATGATTTAGGTTGCTAGTATTATTCCAATTTACATGAATAGACTATTCAGAAATCTGGGAAATCCAAATCCATACAATTCAAAGTGTTTATTAAGCTAGAACTAAATAATGAATTTTTGATAAATGTCGGATTTTTTATTAATAATTTTAAAGGCCCACTACCTTTCCGAAACAAAAAATAAAAGTTAATTAAAAGCTATAGTAACGTAAGAAATTATATCGATGGCCTAATATGTAACTTCGAAGTTACAACTCCAAACAAATACAAAAATACCTGCGTAATTTTTTTTAACAGTAATGATTTATTTCTCTGTTTTGCCGTCTGGTGCAGTAAGGCTTATGGAATTAACATCTTATTTATCTTGATTAAATTGTTATGAAGGTGTTAATAAGTGTAGCCACTGAAAGTAAATTGATAACTTTTGCAACTCTGCAAAATTATCAATCTCGATTTACCTACCATTTTTAAATATTCAAAGATATTTTCGGAAAGGTAGTGATCCTTTCAAGTTATGTTTGTAATGAGAAATTTCTCTTCTTGATATGTTTCGTTAGTATACTGGCTTATAATATTAACTTCATGATTTGGAGCGTGCAGTGTATATACGAAGTCTCTGTCAGTAAATATGAACTCACAAGTGAAAACAACAGCTATTTTACTTTGACAATATGAAATTATAATTAGCAATAAATGAATAATGATTTTTGGGGTATAATTAAATAAAAATGGGGCTTACGAAAGAAGGGTCTTCGATCCCAAGTCCTGGGTGCACGATGTGTAGCTGATGCTTTCGAAATTTTACCATTATACATTTTTCATTACAGTATATTTTATATCTATTTTAATTTTAATCATGTAACAATTTCATATAGTCATGTAATATTATATATTTTATATCTATTTTAAGTTAATCATGTACAAATTTTACATATTATATCCATCACGTTATATTTTATTGTTAAAACGTGTCATTTATACTTGTTATCTATTGTATATGGTTATAGCTAAATTATTTACATTCAATTGCATTATACAATTAATTTGTTGCTTATAATAAAACGTTACATCAACAATCTGGGTTTTTTTTCTTGTCGACAAAAATACGCTTTGGTGATTGCATCGCAACAGCTGGTATAAACGGATAATATGATATGAATTAGCATGTCCTATAGTAGAATTTATTTTAGTCCTATTTAATCTACATAAATTTATGATGAAATATATAGATTATTATCTAACTGAACGAAATGTTGCGATGCAATCGTATTATAAATACAACGTGAACAACACGGTTACTACAAATGCATGGCCACTTCACTTACTGGTCAGGTTATCTGCAAACACAATACATTACATATTCTAAAATAGCTTATATAGATGAAATTACTTTTTAAAATGAAAAATGGCCGTAAATTATTCAGTTTCGGTGATTTGTCGCACCCCAACTCGGGTGGGTGGTTGTTAGTCAAGCTTTATATGCATGGAGGTTTATAGGAATTTAGCGATCTGATTGAAATACAGATCCTTATAACCACTCCGTTCAATAGAGGATCTGAGAAAATCCGATTAAGGGTCATGTTCGGATGGCCTTTATACCACGTGTAATTCAGATCAAATGCATTTTCTGCACGTTGCTCTGTCAATTGACAACGCCATTTCGTCCCTACATACAAATACCATTAGCTTTATTGTGCTCCTTGGGCGAGATGACTACGTACAAGGAAATAATTCTGACAGATTTTCAAACTATTTCGTCCACTGAAATTCACTGTCAAAATTTTGCCAGCAGCAATTTGATTGGCCATTTACAAAGGTCACCTGGACATGGCCCCTAATGGGATTTTCTCAGATCCTTTTATCTAACGTAGTGATAATAAGGATCTGTATTTTAATCAAATTGGTTGAGGGGTCAGTCTCAAAGAGGATGTGTAGCGTACCATGTCTATTATATGTGTAGTTGAACCGCTGCAGTAATTGTTTACTTTTGTTTGGGTCCATGTCATTGCATGTCTCTGTAATAAACGTTAATAGTATTTAAACGCCTTAGTTCTTTCTTCTAACAGCCGATACCGTATTTAATAACATCAAAACTCAATTCGAACCTGGGAGTGGGACGACTGGTTCGCCCGTTGTAAGTATAATGTGACCGGGTGGGGTGTGTTGCTTGGTGTCTTCGGCGGCATGCTTCAGTGATATAACACTATAAAAAGGGCAACAGTTCCACTATACAAGAAGACGCAACATGAATATACCGCAGTCTCCCAAAACACGCACCTCGCACAACATACACGCAACACACAGCATGCATGGGAGGCCGTTCTTACATGACCATAGCTGTTAAAAGAACGTAAATTAATCAAACAAACTAAATTCAGAGACAAAGTAATTTATATGAAAGTAGTAGCCTAATTGACCTTTTTGACCTCGCCTCTATTGCCGTCTAAGGCCACGGGGGTCAGCCCTATCATTTGTACAATTTCAAATCCCAACCCTATAAGGATGCTACCATTGCATTATAAGTGCTCTTCCATTCTTAGTCGGCCCTGCAGGTAGGGCGTTAGAATGGTACCTGCTGCCCCTATAGCATGATCGTAAAAGGCGACTAAATTTAGGATCTTATCTTTTCTCTTCTTTCTAACTGACTTTATCTTTCCTAATACCGCCTCACGTTTGGCCTTGAGTTGAGCGTTAGCCCCTGTGAGGAAGGCTCTGGGTTCTGTCCCCTGGCCGAGACACACCAAAGGCTATAAAAGTGGTAGTTTCTGCTCCTGCTTAGCGCTCAGCATACGTTAATTTATCAAACAAACAAACAAACATAGTTGCAGAGAAAAAGTCGTTTATATGGAAATAGTTAAATAAATCCCTGTTGACCCCACCCTTCAGGCCTCCGGGAGGTCAGCTCTATCATTTGCAAAATTTTGAATCCAAACCCTATAAGGATGTAGCCATTGCATTATGAGCGTAATCCCATGTTAAGTTGCAGAAAAAAAGTCATTTATATGGAAATCGACCACTTTTGACCTCGCTCCTCAGGCCCCCGGGTGTGAGCCCTATCATTTGCTTAATTTGGAATCCCCACCCTATAAGGATGCTACCATTGCATTATGGGTGCTATACCATGCTTATTTGCAGAGAAGTCATTTATGGCAATAGTTCCACTATACAAGAAGACATAACATAAATTTACCACAGTCTCCCATAACACGCACCTCGCACAACATACACGCAACACACTTTTCGATACTTTGCTGCAATATTGAAGAAAATATCTTAGTCAGATTCAATATGATACTGTCTCTATATAATGCATAAAATGGACACTGAGAATTCTTAACAGCATATTAAAACAACCATTCTCAAAATCAGTGTGTTATTTGTATACATTGACCTGTACAATGGACCCTCGATAATCTGGACACCTTCGTTCCAAGTCTGGACAGTCCAGATTACAAATTTTCTGGACTGCCTAATTTCGTGAACCTTGGTCAATTTTAAAATTGTTATGTACAAGTTATTCCCCTTGACCTTGTAATCAATGATGGGTTTTTATGTTTATGTACTAAAATAAATACTTTGTTATGTTTCAAAGTTTTTTCCCATCTAAATATGTTAAGAATATGAAATTAACGTACATGTAATCACACATTATTGGCAACTTGTTGTTAATGTCACATTAATTACAACTGTTTATACATGTATTGGTAACAAGATCAGACACAGTTTAAAAGCATTTGATAGAAGCATCATCTAATGGGAACAACCAATGGGATATGTCACCAGAAGTGTTAAAATTTATGTCATTTTGGTTAATACAATGTGAAACACACTGCACTAAGTCAACAAGTAAAACTGTTTATCATGACAGCCAATTACTAAAGTGAGCCGTGTCACAGATGTGAATCATTGAAATATACATTATAGTAATGATAATTCAGGCGTGATGATGGGTAAATAAATTATCAGTTTATAGTATAAATGTATACAGTAAATGTATGGTGTTTTAATTGGCATTATGAAACAATGCGAATGAGTAGCGCCAACCCATACGCCTGTTGTCTAGAGCTACATGTATGTTGTCGCATCTAGTTTAATATATGCCTGGTAGTCATCCTTAGAATTATTTCACTGCTTCCAAAGTAATCCTGATAATCTCCAGTTTTCAACAATTATGCATCTGCTTCAGATGACTAGCCAACGAGTCCTGTAATTATAAAATTTAACATATGCATATATCAATTTTTCTTAATTTGTTGTAAAAAAGTTACGGAAATCATCTAACAATGGCAAAAGGAAAAAAAATGGACTCCTGTATACAAGTACTTTGAGTTAAATATTAGCACCATAATTAATTTGTCTCCTATACCTGATACACATTGATAAAACAGAAGGGACATGGAAATTGTACTAATTCGCTAAAAGTAATCTTAAATATCATCTAAACAAACCTCAATTTATGCCAAACTTGTAATGAGTCTCTAAGTTGTTTAAAAGTAGCACGCAAGTTTCATATTTGAGTCGACACTGGCGAGATATACTTGGTTGCCTCCCTTGAGCTCTGACGTCATCTGTGATAATCGTCTGGAGGCGGGGCATTCTGTCAATCTCGTCTGCGACAGTAGCTTTGTTTACATTACCGACGGAGCCGGATCATGGTACAATGTGCTGCGTACAACTGTACGAACAGAAGTGGACAGAAAATAGCATTGTATTCCTTCCCTAAGGATGTTAAATTGAAATCGTTGTGGGTGATAAAGATGAAAAGGGTCGAATTTTCCCCAATCTGATTAAAATACAGATCCTTACTATCACTACGTTAGATAAGAGGATCTGAGAAAATCCCATTAGGGGTCATGTCCAGGTGAACTTTGTAAATGGGCAATCAAATTGCTGCTGGCAAAATTTTGACAGTGGATTTCAGGGGACGAAATAGTTGGATAATCTGTCAGAATTATTTCCGTGTACGTAGTCATCTCGCCCAAGGAGCACAATAAAGCTTATCGTATTTTATGTTGGGGCGAAATGGCGTTGTCAATTGACAGAGCAACGTGCAGAAAATGCGTTGGATCTGAATTACACGTGGTATAAAGGTCATCCGAACATGACCCTTAATCGGATTTTCTCAAATCCTCTATTGAACGGAGTGGTTATAAGGATCTGTATTTCAATCAGATTGAATTTTCCCCTTCACCCTACTCAAGGCTATGCGGCGACCATTTTACACCTGACTGCTACACCAGAGATCCGATGTTGATGGCGAGAATTGGATTTCAATCGAAATTTCTAAGTTTGAAACGCGACGCAGTTCCCACTATGTTTGATTTTGATCATGACAACACTTTACACGATACAAATATACGTAAGATGCAGCAAACCAAAAACAGACGGACCGAATTCTTGAAGAGGAGAAGTGTACAGGTAAGTTACGTACTACATTGCATAGGCCTAAAGGTCTAGCATTCGTTTAGTTGTGTTGTCTGCTAACCGCGCATAGGTTGTATTAAAATGTTTATACAGTAGATCATTCCGGAAATACTTAATGGCAAAATTGATTGTCATTGTTTTATTTTCATTTAGTTGCCAAGTATTGAAGTTTGGTCTATTATAATCATCTTCATACATATTTAGCCACGCCCCCAACACCAACTCGCCCTATATAGAAGATTTATAAGCATAAGCATATAGGAAAACAAGTTATAGTTAAAAAAGTAAATATCCGGTAATATTTTTAGAGGTATCGGAACGTTATTATGTATATATGCATTATACACACATACATAACAAAAACTGAACAAATTAATATGTAAATAATGCATACACCACACACACATACTGTACCAATGTACAGTGTGTACACATATATGTATGTAGTGTTTGGTACATGTTCATGTCATAAACCGAAATCTCAATATCAATTTTTGTGATGTTTAATTACAGAAGATGTTTGCTGAAATTGAGACCATAAAACAAGCAACAGAGCCTGAGCTTGAGGTATACAAAGGAGACAAGGGACCACTGCAGGTACACATGTCAACACAGACAACACCAAAGACTGTGGATTGTTGTGTAGGCACTGATGAGAGTGTGGTGTTACATATTGTGTTGGCTGTCAGACAACATATAATCTTGTGGTAAGAATAAGATACTGAACTTGAAAATAGACAATAAATTCAACATTACATTATTATCATAAAAATAAATGCACATGGCATATGTTGTCAAAAAGTGTTCTTTGTAGAGAGGTATCATTATGTTATAAGAGGATACCTTTTTAACAACAATTTATGTTCCTTTCAAATAAGTTTGATTACAGTACAGGTTATTATTGTCAAAGGAATGACAATATTATTTACGAATATCAGCTGGATTCTAATTAAAATTTAATTCGAATATTTTTTTAATTTGAAGTGTGAATCAAGAATCTTAACAAATTTTACAAAAAAGTTAATGCTATTGGCTGTTAATAGGATTTTAATTCATTGTATCAAACAAGAGATCCCAGAGGGATCTCGGCGCCCACCAAAGAATGATCTATGTCTGACAAACGAAAGAGGGATCTTTTTTCTGCTTTTAAAACTTTTACTACATTTTACTACATATGAAATTTGAGAAAGATCCTTTGAGAACTATCTGAGATATAAAACGGTAAAAATATCAAATATCAAATATCAAATTCCAAGATGGTGACCTGTCGGCCATCTTGTTGACCGATTGGTCCTACAATTTAACATGCTTAACTAGACCAGTAGGGGAACCTGCAAAAAAAATTGGAGACAGATCCCTTCATTACTTTTTGAGAAATAGTGGTAACAAGCTCCACTATACAAGAAGACACAACACGAACATACCGCAGTCTCCCAGTACACTCACCTCGCACAACATACACGCAAAACACCGCATACATGGGAGGCCGTCCTTACATGACCATAGCTGTTAATAGGACGTTAATAAATCAAACAAACAAACAAACAAACAAAGTGGTAACAAGCTTCAACTAACAAAATGCAATATGCACAACTAGACCCCAAGCGGAACATGGACATGCAATTTGAGACAGATCCCATCAGTACTTTCCGAGAAATTATGGTAACAAGCTTCAACTATCAAAATCCAAGATGGCGGCCTGTCGACCATCTTGCTCACCGATCGGTCCGAAAATGTGATATGCACAGCTAGACCCCAAGGGGAACCTGCACATGCAATTTGACACAGATCCCTTAAGTACTTTCTGATATAAAGCGGTAACAAACATCGATTGTCAAAATCCAAGATGGCGTCCTGTCGGACATCTTGTTCATCGATCGGTCCAAAAATGCATAATGCACAACTAGGGCCCTAGGGGAACCTACATGTGAAATTTAAGAACAATCCCTTCGATACTTTCAGAGAAATAGCGATAACAAACTTTATCAATCAAAATCTAAGATGGCGGCCTGGCGGCCATCTTGTTGACCGATTGGTTCCAAAATGCAATATGCAGAACTACACCCCTAGGGGTACCTACATGTGAAATTTGAGAGATTCATCGTAAAAGGCGACTAAATTTAGGATCTTATCTTTTCTCTTCTTCCTAACTGACTTTATCCTTCCTAATGCCTCCCTTGGCACCGCCTCACTTGTGGCCTTTAGTTGAGCGTTCGCCCCTGTGAGGTAGGCTCTGGGCTCTGTCCCCTGGCCGAGACACACCAAAGTCTATAAAAGTGGTAGTTTCTGCTCCTGCTTAGCGCTCAGCAAAAAGGGAGTGGGAAGACTGGTTCGCCCGTTGTCAGTATAATGTGACTGGATGGGGTGTGTTGCTTGGTGTCTTCGGCGGCATGCTCCAGTGATATAGCACTATAAAAAGGGCAAAAGTTCCACTATACAAGAAGACACAACATGAATATACCGCAGTCTCCCGAAACACGCACCTCGCACAACATACACGCAACACACCGCATACATGGGAGGCCGTCCTTACATGACCATAGCTGTTAATAGGACGTTAATAAATCAAACAAACAAAACAAAAATACATGACCATAGCTGTTAATAGGACGTTAATTAGTAAACAAAAAAGAGAGAGATCCCTTCATTACTTTCTGAGAAATAGCGGTAACAAACTTTATCAATCAAATTCCAAGATGGCGGCCTGTCGGCCATCTTGTTGACCGATTGGTCCCAAAATGCAATATGCACAACTAAACCCCTAGGGGAACCTACATGCGAAATTTGAGAGAGATCCCTTCAGTACTTTCTGCGAAATAGCGGTAACAAACTTTAACTATCAAAATCCAAGATGGCGGCCTGTCGACCATCTTGTTGACTGATTGGTCCCAAAATACAATATGCACAACTAGGGCAACCTACATATGAAATTTGAGAAAGATCCATTCAGTACTTTCTGAGAAATAGCGGTAACAAGAATTGTTAACGTACAGAAGGACGGACCACGGACGAAAAGCGATTTGAATAGCCCAATCAGATGGTGGGCTAAAAATTGACACAACCTATGTAGGTATATGATGTCAGCATAAGTGTTGTACAGGTATTTCAGAATTTAGATAATTTTTATAGTGATTGTGTGTGATTCCTAGAAGAATCTGTTATGAACAGGAGGGGTTTGCTATATAAAATTGTCTACTAGTCTGATGAGATCTTAAACTCTATCAACATGCACTAAAATTCCCCCCTATGTATGTATATTACCACAATCACTCCACCTCTAGGTCACAAATTCAAATCCTATGTGAGGCAGATGCCATGTAGATACTGACCTGGTCAGAAGTTTTTCTCTGGGTACTCCAGCCTTCATCCACCAACATGACCATGGCTGTTGATGTCATATGATAAATGTCTGTAGTTTATCTATGACACCCTTATGTAAAAAAATAATTTAATAAACCCTTTTTTTGTAGGAAAGACCACATGTGTACATGCAAGTTGAGTCAGTTAAGAAATCTTGTGGGATGCAGACATCTTCTGTACAGGGTGAGGCATCTGTTTCAACACAGTGTTTGACATCTCCACCTTCCCAACAGGAATTTGATCCCCCCTTAATTGATGATTATGGTGACCCTGATTGGATGCCCTACATGAATGAGGAAGCTGATCATACTGGTGACTCGTGCTAGTTTGATGATGAGACTACAGAGGCAGACAAAGCTAGGAAATATGAAGTTTTCGAAAATTCTTTGATGACGCTTCTCGACATATGTTTAGAGTGTGGAAAAGAAAATCTCAAACATACAAAAAACACAAATAGGATCGGGTTTGAATGTTATATCACTTTGTTGGTCCAGCCAGCCATATCACAAAGCCATGCCATGGGGGAATTTGATTATTGCAAGTGCTGTGTTTTTCAGTGGCAATAGTCCTGTAAAAACTTTCAATTTTTTGAAAAGTGCCAATAGCAGTTTTAAGTTTAACATCCCACAACAAACTGCAAAGAGGTTATTTAGTACCATCAACATTGTCTGTATGGCAATCTGCACAGGAAAGACTCTTGCATGACATCAGGTCTGTGGGCAGAGAGTTGAAACTAGGCGCAGATGCCAGATGTTCCTCTCCTGGCCACACTGCCAAGTATGGATAATACACATTGATAGATGCTCAGACAAACAAGGTTATTGATATTCAACTTGTGCAGGTATGCTAATTCATGGCTTCACCTTAATTTAGAGGGAGGGGGCATGCATTATGTAACCAATGCCTATTCCATCCTGCCCAGTATGATAGATTTCATAATGCAATAAAAGCATTGAGAGATCTTAAATCTTATTTTATTCTTAGTGTTGTTATTCTTTAACATAAAATTCACATTTTAAAATTTTACCAAGGAGACACGCCATTGAAATACAAGACTGCATGAGACAATGCAAGTCAAAATATTGTATTTCTTGTACAAAATTAAAAATATATGAATATCAATACATTTCAATAAGTTTTCTGCAATGATTATAAAATGAACAATGTAATAAAATGGACCCCATTTCTGGACCAAACACCTTTTAAATATTTTTTACAAGGAATAATATCTTTCACCTGCCACTGTTCTTATGTTTCAAAAATGAAGATTGCAATGCATAATATTGTAATACATTATCAAATATATTTATTTTCAGTCAAATGAAGTAAAAAATTCCTACAACATGGAACTGGAAGGGCTGAAGCGTGGGCTTCGTTTCTTACATGAAGAAGGTGTTCAAGTTACAGTTTTGGTTACTGATAGGCACGGCCAAGTGAAGAAATATCTAAGAACAACATTCAAGCATCACACACTGGTTAATTAATTCAAATTTATATTGAATAACTTGTTATTTAACAGCTAGATTCAATTCATTAAGTGATTCCTATGATTTTGAAAGAATTATGCTATTTGTAATGTAACTGAATTTAATTTCTGTGACTGAAAAGTTGTGGATACCTTTTATGATCTTTTCCCTCATTTAATTGTTCTAAGTGGAAATAAACCATGGTACAATAATTGTTTCATATATTTGTGGGCATTGGATTCTGAATTACATATCAGCAATTTAATATTAACATGTGTCTTATAGGTGTGTATAAGAAACTTTAAACAGTGTGTTTGTTTGAGTTCTACGGCCCATCGACAACTAAGGTCATTTAGGGCCAAACTACAAGTCATGCATTAATATCAGGATAAAAGATCAGGGTAAGAAAAAGCAGGTAAGGACTAAAACACATATTGTAAACGTTTATTTGATAAAAAAAGGTCTGCATGGGATAAAATAGTTTTGGCTAAACACGTGAGAAAACTAATGCACAAAGTAGATGAAACGATGAAATGTTGAGTTGATACGATGATATGATATGATGAGAAAACGTTCATATTTTGTTTAAAATACCGATTTCTTTGAGATAATTAAAAATACGATCATGTCTCACGGCATGAAACAAAGTGTACATGTCGGAGACCTCGTAGTACTTATCTCGTATGTGCTTAAAATCAATACAGTGCACTAAAATATGTTCCACTGTGAGAGGAGAATCACATGCATGGCATGTGGGAGGATCCTCCCCTCTCAATAGATAGGAATGTGTAAAATATGTGTGTCCAGTTCGGAGCCGAGAGAGAACAACTTCCTCTATGCGATCTCTCCGACTGGATTATTTAGGATTAAGTGTAGGTTGAATTCTAAACAGTTTATTGTTTGTTTCGGTAGACCACCTTTGTTGCCAATGGTGTTTGATGGCTGACTGAATTGAAGGTTTGATGTCTGTGTATGCTAGTTTCAAATCTGTTTGTGCTAGGCGAAGAGCAGTCTTAGCTGCTTTATCAGCCTGTTAATTCCCCTTTATACCCACATGACTGGGAATCCAGAGATAAGTAATTTGAGTTTTAGAAGATAATCGAAATGTTCGGATTAAAAGATATTGAATTAGAGTATTTCTAAGGCATCTTGATTTCAAAGCCTGAAGAACCGAAAGAGAGTCTGAACAGATGATTGCCTTTTCAATGCGGTGTTCTTCGATGTGGTCAAGAGCCAGACCGATAGCACATGCCTCCGCAGAGAAAATGAAGACAACATCTGGAAGTAGGATAGTGGAACAGTGATTAGATGTATAGCATGCTGCCGCAACTTTATCACCATCTTTTGAGCCGTCAGTGTAGATCTTAACATGATTAGGGAAAGCTCTGATGCTCTCCCGAAAGGAGGATTTATGTTCTTCGGGTAATGCACTGGACTTTGCCCTCTCATGCAAAGATAAATTGATATTAGGTGTTTG
>SAYR01048949.1:0-10541 GCA_004382745.1 Argopecten irradians irradians | reverse complement strand
TTGTGTTTTGTGTCCTAAATGTTTGCGTTGAAAAAGCAGATCCGTACATTATTAGTATCTGTTTTGCCAGTTATCGGAAGAAAGATGGCTGCTTTATCATTTCTTAGGTGAGTCATTTCTTCAGAAACGCTGTTATCTTTCTTAATAGCATCTGCATTGAAATCCAGGAGAAAAAGTCCCCTTAATGACGTTATGCGACTAAAGGCAACATAAGCCTGACCTTTTGTCCTTAGTCTTTTGAATGAAATGACAACATTATCCAGAGTTCTGTCCTTGCAACTTTGTGAATTGTACAAGCCCAACACAGAACGACAGGGAATTGTATGCGAGTGATTTCTGGAGATGTATCAGACCTTCCAGCATTTTGTTTTACTTCTACTGGGAGAATAGGAACACCATCTTTGTAGGATTGAAGTGATATCTTTGATGACTGACGAGCTAGTCTTCCAATATTTCTGTTGTCAAACTTCACGATGAGGGCCTTTGGCATTGGTGATGATTGTTCATTGTGCAGAATATCAAGGATAATTCCAGTAGCACCATTGACTAGTCCATCAGCTACATCAAGATTCTTAACCAACATTATCCTTGCGTTCTTGCAAAGTCTTAAATGGTGACAGAGACCTCCAACAACTTGAGAGCAGTCATAGTTTTTCAGCACCCTAGGGTATTTAGTAATAGCCACTATATCCACTTTTTCCTCAGGCTGTGCATTCAACAGTGATGAGTTGTGGGATTCAACATCTGCGCGAGTGGGGAAAATATGTAATGCTGTTTTGGGATAGTGCTCACTTGCTCTAGAAATTATCTTTGACTTCAGTACTTCAATGTCATCTGGAGAATGTCGTGTGTGCGCACCTACTCAGCATTTGCGCAATTGAAAGTCTCCTTTCTGTCGCATACAGTTAGCTCCACCAAGCTTAAGTTGTTTTCCACAAACCCTGCAAGGAGTACTAACAATTCTTCAGAGTCCACTCGTTCGGAATCTGCCATTTCGGTGTCAAACAGTTTGTGCTGGTTTACTGGTGGAAGCTGGTTAATCTCCTACTGCGAAGGGATCTAACACTCCCAAACAGTGTTCCCTCACTTCATTGTTCCTTTAGCTTCTTGTTAGCGTTGTGGCATATAGTAGTAAACATCTCCTTCCTCTACCATGGTTTGTTTGTTTGTTTGTTTGATTAATTAACGTCCTATTAACAGCTATGGTCATGTAAGGACGGCCCTCATGTATGCGTGATATTTGTGCGAGGTGCGGTGCGTGTTCTGTGGAAGACTGCCGTTTTTTATTCATGTTGTTGTGTCTTCTTTTATTAGTCGAACTTTTGCCCTTTTTATAGTGCTATAATCACTGGAGCATGCCGCCGAAGACACACCAAGCAACACACCCCACCCGGTCACATTATTACTGACAGGATGTCGAGAAGGATCCATACATCAACACATGTGATGTTCTGGCATTAACAGAAACATGGCAAAAACATGACAAACTAAGCATTATGGGGTTCTCCAAAGTGGTCTCTACTGGAAGAACGGTTGGTTATGGTGGTGGAGCAGCAGTGTGTGCTACACGTAACCTTAATCTGGAGAGAATTCAGCTTATTCCTACCCCCACTATTGATGCTGTTGCAGTTACATTATTGAAACCAAACAGCACCTTTACATGTTCATTATTGCTCCTTTATTGTCCCCCAAGGACACCAACTTCGGAAGTCCAGACCATCATCAGGAACTTCTTACAGATGTCTCACTTTTCATCTATCATAGGAGGTGACTTTAACATAGATCTTCGAATCTCCACAAACACAACTTCCTAGAGAGGGCTGGATTTTCCCAAATCACAATTGTTCCTACACATCGCAGTGGGTCCCACATTGATCACGTTTGGATTAGAGACATTCCTCATTCACAAGTTATACAACTATGGACCTACTACAGTGACCACAAGCAAATATTTGTAGATCTTATGTGATGGGTAAGAAATAACATTTACTATGAACTAGTATACAATATTCACTTAGAACAGTTTCATCTAACTTGATTTTTTTTTTTCAGAATTTATCCTGAAGTAAGTTTTTCCAGAGACAAAGAAAAGATATACCATTCCACAGAGTTTATTTGCAGATACAACTCTTATGGAAAAAAAAACTTTTACATGATTAAAATATTTGAGCAAGACCTTTATTCCCTTCCTTTCACATTTGTTATGTGTTTCTTTAGCAAACTATGAGGTTTACCTTGTTTAAAAGGGGTATTTGAGGTAATTGTATGCTCTTAATGTAATGTTAGCTTGGAATCAGGATTCAAGTTAAATACTTGGAAGACTTTTTCCAAAGAATTATAATAATGTACCATCATCGGTTTCCCAATTAATGTTGACATTAATTATTTATTAGCAACATATAGCTAACACGGAAGAATTCGTTGTCAAAATACTACTTTTCCACTTAAGCACGTCAGACACATAGCTGGGCCCTTTCTGACGTGTCAGTGTTCTAGTTGTTTTAAAAACATATATGGAATTTCGTCTGGTCCAGCTGCAGAGTCCTTTGATTTCTCAAGGGACTCGAGCAATTCTGGTATCTCGAAAGGCCTATTGTAACTTTCACTATTGGAGGATTTAAAATTAAGACGTCTCTTTTCCTTTTTAAATTTTTGAAATATTTTGAATGACTTTTGACGGATGAATTGTTAGCAACATTTTTGGCAAAGGCGTCAACTATTTCGGATTTTGAAGAAAATACTTTATTTTTGTTAATGAGGTGGGATGATGGTGTTGCTTTTCTTTTCCCACTGATTTTACCAATCATTTCCCAAAGTTTCTTCGAAGATGTATTGGAGTTAATTTTTGAGACATACTCTTTCCAAGTACTTTTCTTGTCGGATTTGATAGACCTTCGAGCTTTTGCTCTCCAAATTTTAAAATTGTTATAATTTGAAACGGTTGGCGAAGCCAAGTACCGCTTCAGAGCTGAATTTCTACCAGATCTATTGATAAATGAATCATTTGAGAGAAGAAACTTTGTAGGTTTTGGCACGGATTTTGGTATGGTTTTTGTAGCGATAGAAGTGAGCGCTTCTGTGAAAATTTTAATGGGGTCCTCGATGAGCTCCTCGGCGCATAAGGTTATAAACTGAGCCCAATCCGCCTTATGTAAATTCCAACGAGGAATCGACTCCTCAAGTTTTGGTGACCCTATGTTTTTTAGTATAATTGTGAAAGTGATCACTACCACAAAGATCATCGTTGACCCTCCAATCATAATCCAGAAGAATTGATGGATGGCACAACGATATATCAATGTGGGTAAGCGAGCCAGAGGCAGGGTGTAAATATGTTGGGGCATTGGTGTTATAAAGATATAAGCTTTTGTTATCAATAAACATTTCGATACGTCTACCTCTATCATCAGTACCTGGGGAGCCCCAGAGGCTATTATGACCGTTAAAGTCACCCATGATAATTTATGGCACTGGTAGTTGCGATACGAGGTTACTTAGTTGATCACAACTAAATGGATTATTTGGAGGTAAATATATAGAACAGATTGTTATTTTTCTGTGAAGAGTTGCACTTACGGCAACTGCTTGTAGGTTGGTATTTAGCAGGATGTGTCTGTGAGGGACGTTTTTATGCACCGCCACCGCCACACCACCTGATGCCCGGCCGCCTATTGTTGGAGTGTTGGTGTATAATGTAAATTGTCTGAGATTGATGGTGTCTTTCAGCATTATTTCTTGGAGGCAGCATATGGATGGCTTCTTTGCTTGTACAAGATGATTCAGTTCTTCTATGTTCGCTTTAAATCCGCGTATGTTCCATTGTATGATTGTGTTTGTCATGATGCTCCCTGAGGATAGTTTGTCGGACTGACAGGACTACATAAAGTAGGTTGTTTGGCGATAGTAGATGTGCTATCGCCAAACTCGCTGTCGTCCGAGAGAACGTCATAGATGTTCCGACTATGAACAGGGTCATCTGATCCCTTACCTGGTTTATCATTTATTGCTGGGAGCCTCGGCAGCTTTACCTTGGTGGCTTTGGTCCGCCGTTGCTCCTGTGGTGGTGGTGTTGCTGGTCGCTTGGAGTTACCAGCAAGTTTTTTTAAGTCATTAGACGGTTGTGATACTGTACATCTATGACAGGCCACGTTTCGAATAGCTTGTTTTGTTCGTGTTTGAGGTGCTGGACCTGTTGATTTGTTATCAGGCAGGGCAGGTTCGACTGGCGACGTTGTGCTACCAGTAGCAAACCTACCTGATTTGAACCGGGATGGTGATCCGAAAAGAATCTTGTTATTCTTTTCATCATACAATGGTGGTGCCTCCGAACAGAATGCTGGTTTATCAAAGTATGCTTGTACTGTTGCATCGCATAGGACAATGCTGTAGGGTCAGTACTCTCGACTATCCTCCTGGCTTCAGGAAAGGGAATGTTTCGGGTATATTTCTCTCTTTCTTCCAGGAAGGACAGTCGCGAGATGAAGCAGCATGAGTGCCTTGCAATTAGCACAACATTTGCCTACTATGCTCACAAACCTCCTTGCGCCTGCATCGATCCTCATGATGACCATATCTCTGGCAGTTACGACAACGTAGAGAATTTGGTATATATGGAGTGATGTTGCAGCGCAAGTACCCTACCATTACTGATGATGGGAGGTTGGGCACTGCGAATGTAAGTACAAAGGTGTTTGTTTTGACAGTTTGACGCTTTATCAGTATCCGTCTCTCCTCCGAGACCGGGATATTCTCTGATTTGAAGAACTGCAAGATATCGGCATCAGTATCATTCTGCAAGGTAGGGCATCTGAATACCCCCTTGCAGAAATTAAGGGACTGGTGTGCCCTAACATGTACACCAACACCGAAGAAATCTTTTTTAACTTCAACAAGTTTTCAAATTGTGTCTTTCGGAAGACTTCTACAAGGAGGTCTCCCGATCTCAGGGACTTGACGGATTTTGCTGTCCCTATGCAACCTTGGATGACATTTTTAATTATGTAACGGTGAGTATAAGTTGTCCTGTGATACATGTACACGTACGTCCGTTGGTCGAATTGTCCTGTTATGATATAATAGTAGTGTCATGTAAATGTCCCTATCTATGTCTATTACGTGTGCGTTTTACGTATTAGCTGATTATGTATGCATGTTATGACACATGACCTGAGACTGACCATTGAATGGACGCCAACGACAAGGTACACCTGTTTACCCAGGTATACACGTGCCAGACTTACTAGGGACGGACGAGGGGCAGGTCCGTATATTTCATATTTACCGAAGCCTTCGCACCATGGCTGCGAGGTAAGTTTATTATATTTTTCAAATAGCTGTTTATTGATAAGTAGCTTAGCCCTTATCATTTTATATATTATAATTAGTATATAGCACCGATAGTCCGTGCACTTATAGCTTATTCTATATAAAGTCGCTATATTAACTATTATAACTCATTGTAGTGTAGTCTAATAACATTTCACTTCTGTACATTCATTACTGTATATTGTAAGTATTATTCAGGTATATATATATATATGTCTCAGGCGCGTGCGTGTCGGTGTGAGCGTACAATTTTAACTGTGTTTTGTGTACTTTTTTACAGGGCTGTTTAATAAACGGTTGAACACCAAATGAACATCTAACCTCTGAGTTCTGTTTATGGAAAACAAGAGCTGTTACAATTACAATAGGTGATAGCGATGCATCTTTTTTCCCAGATTCTTTAGATGTTATCAGAAGAAACTGGGGAAAAGATGTGTCTGTATTGGTACTGTTATCAGGGTTGTTTGTTCTTTTGGTTTATTATTGGAAGCCATCTGCAGAGTTTGACATTGTTCACTATCTGTGCCCCCACCCACCACGGAGTCCAACATGGGGACATTATTAATGACACGGATATCCAGTGTCAAAGTGCCAGGGATACACTTGTTTGTTTGTTTGAGTAATTAACGTCCTATTAACAGCTATGGTCATGTAAGGACGGCCTCCCATGTATGCTGTGTGTTGCGTGTATGTTGTGCGAGGTGCGTGTTTTGGGAGACTGCGGTAAATTCATGTTATGTCTTCTTGTATAGTGGAACTATTGCCCTTTTTATAGTGCTATATCACTGAAGCATGCCGCCGAAGACACCAAGCAACACACACCACCCGGTCACATTATACTGACAACGGGCAAACCAGTCGTCCCACTCCCCGTTTGCTGAGCGCTAAGCAGGAGCAGAAACTACCACTTTTATAGACTTTGGTGTGTCTCGGCCAGGGGACAGAACCCAGAGCCTTCGCTCAACGCAAGGCCAAAAGTAAGGCGGTGCCAAGGAAGGCATTAGGAAAGATAAAGTCAGTTAGGAAGAAAAGAAAAGATCCTAAATTTAGTCGCTTTTTACGATCATGCAATAGAGGCAGCAGGTATAATTCTAACGCCCTACCTGCAGGGCTCAGTATACTCGGGAGAATATTCCGAATTAAAACAATCCAAATCAAGCTCGCGGTGGTACTCTCACAAGAGTAATATAAAATACCACACCTGCGACAGTACAACCGCAAAACTGATCAAGATAATATTGACTATCCAAATTAGACTCACGATTGACCCTAAGCCACCGCCTTCTTGGAAATCGGGATACCAAGGGCTCGGCATGACCAGCCGATTGATAATACAGGGCCCATATTACCTCCCGTCTATCCGGAGTCTGACGCCAAAGTGATGTGTAGCAGTAGGAAAAGGAAGAAAAAAAGAGCAAAACCTATTCAACTACCAGGACCTTCTGCCCCAGGATACGAGATGCAACTCACGGCAAACAGGTTGGCTCAAATTGGAGATACTGGGAAAGCCTTCAGCTACACTGATATCACACGGACGCACATCACACCCCCAAAAGTGGTGTCAATCCGCAGGAGACCAGTGCACCCAGTCTCGGGACGTGGACCCAGCTTTCATGGAGACTGTCAGTTAGGAAAAAGAGACAAGAGATCCCAGAGGGATCTTTTCCCTGCTTTTCAAACTTTTACTACATACTATATATGAAACTTGAAAAAGATCGTTTCAGTACTTTCTGAGATATGTAGCAGTAACCAACTTCAATTATCAAAATCCAAGATGGCTACCTGTCGATCATCTTGCTGACCGATCAGTCCGAAAATGCACTAGACCCCTTCGGGAACCTGCACATGAAATTTGAGAAATATCCCTTCAGTACTTTCTGATAAATAGCGGTAACAAACTTTAACTATCAAAATACAAGATGGCCGCCGTTCGGCCATCTTGTTGACCGTTCGGTCCCAAAATGCAATATGCACAACTAGGGTCCTAGGGGAACTTACATATGAAATTTGAGAAAGATCCCTTCAGTACTTTCTGAGAAATAGCGGTAATAAACTTTAACTATCAAAATCCAAGATGGCCACCGGTTGGCCATCTTGTTGACCGATCACTCTCAAAATGCAATATGCACAACTAGGGCCCTAGGGGAACCTACATGTGAAATTTGAGAAAGATCCCTTCAGTACTTTCTGGGAAATAGCGGTAACAAACTTTAACTATCAAAATCCAAGATGGCCGCCGGTTGTTGACTGATTGGTTCCAATATGTACAACTAGGGCCCTAGGGGAACCTACATGTGAAATTTGAGAAAGATCCCTACAGCACTTTCTGAGAAATAGCGGTAACAAGAAATGTTAACGGACGGAAGGCGTCAGATGGTGGGCTAAAATGATAAGATCCTAAATTTAGTCGCCTTTTACGATCATGCAATAGGGACAGCAGGTACAATTCTAACGGTAGGGCAGGCATGACTAAAGGTATTATCGTATATTCTGCGTTGTCAGGAATACTGTATAAAGCATGTATTATATATTTAGTGGCCCTTGGTAAAACTACATCTGACATTTGAGACATATCTCATTAGTTCATTTGAACTGCTTATATGATGAATTCGAGCAATTACAAGAATCAGAAGCAGAGAATGGTGTCCGATGGGGGAACGCTCCGATGGAGCCATTCCCCTACGGCTGCGAGCGTTGCTGGAGGCCGTCTGCCCCCCAACAACGTATCTCGGCACTGCGTGATCTTGAGAGATCTGCTCCCCTATTGGAGAAGCCATTGCTCAAGGTCACGCCACCCTCAGCCGCCCTAGGAAGGGCTCCGTTCCGTCCAGACCCTGGCCAGGTGGACGAGGAACCCCTTCTGTCGCCTCGAGTAGGCCTACACCGTCAGCGACGGTTACCTCCCCGTGCCCCATCCGGAAACCCCGGGAATGGGGGCTCCTGAAGGGTCCCCGGAATTCAGTCCACTAGATGATGAGGGTTACGTTGATAAAATGAGAAAACGTTCAAATTTTGTTGTTAAAAATTTGATGTCTTTGAGAAAGTTGAACATACGATTATGTCTCGCGACATTGTGTGCATACTTATCTCGTATGTGCTTAAAATGGTTATATTGACGTATGTATACTACACTCTTGTAGTGTCTTTATAGATCATACTGGGGTATTATCGACCATTTTAAGTATGAATTCACAATAATGAAACGATGTACTTCAGCACCACAAACATTGCTGATCCGGTAAATTCATTTACGTTTGTTTGTTTGAGTTTTACGGCCCATCGACAACCAAGGTCATTTAGGGCCAAACTACAAGTCATGCATTAATATCAGGATAAAAGAACAGGGTAAGAAAAGGCAGGTAAGGACAAAAACACAGATTTTAAACGTTTATTTGATATAAAAAGGTTTGCAAGGGATAAACTAGTTTTGGCTAAAACACATGAGAAAACTCATGCACAAAGTTGATGGAACGATGAAATGTTTGGTGATACGATGATATTATATGATGAGAAAACGTTCATATTTTGTTTAAAATGCCGATTTCTTTGAGATAATTAAAATTACGATTATGTCTCACGGCATGAAACAAAGTGTACATGTCAGAGACCGCGTAGTACTTATCTCGTATGTGGTTAAAATCAATACAGTGCACTGTGAGAGGAGAATTACATGCATGGCATGTGGGAGGATCCTCCCCTCTCAATAGATAGGAATGTGTAAAATATGTGTGTCCAGTTCGGAGCCGAGAGAGAATAACTTCCTCTCTGCGGTCTCTCCGACTGGACAGTTTAGGATTAAGTGTAGGTTGAATTTTAAACAGTTTATTGTTTGTTTCGGTAGACCACCTTTGTTGCCAATGGTGGCTGACTCAATTGGAGGTTGGATGTCGGTGTATGGTAGTTCAAATCTGTTTGTGCTAGGCGAAGAGCAGTCTTAGCTGCTTTATCAGCCTGTTCATTCCCCTTTATACCCACATGACTGGGAATTCAGAGATAAGTAATTTGAGTTTTAGAAGATAATCGAAATGTTCGGATTAAAAGATTTTGAATTAGAGTATTTCTAGGGCATCTTCATTTCAAAGCCTGAAGAACCGAAAGAGAGTCTGAACAGATGATTGGCTTTTCAATGCGGTGTTCTTCGATGTGGTCAAGAGCCGATAGCACAAGATTCCGCAGAGAAAATGGAGGCAACATCTGGAAGTCGGATAGAAAATTCATTTAAGATGCATCGTTTTACGTCAGTTCCATGCATACAAATGTTATGACTTCAGAAAATCTTCAAGGTCACACAGATTTATCAACTGTGTATTATCGACCACATCCGAGTATTATCGGCCAACTATAAAGATGCTCCAATAACCTTTATTATCTTTGAAAATATCTATTTTACAACACAACTCAATTCAAAAATAATAAATTTATTTAGATCTACTGTTCAAATAATAAATTCTTGTATAATCAACACAAACTGAGGAGCGAAAGAACTGATATTTTCGACATTTCAAGTAGGCCTAGTAAAGAACCTGTCGCATTTGTCCGACCTTAAGGTCTTATTTGCAGAAGATGCATGTAAACCTGTACGCCTCGATATCAGCCTCCCGATGGAGATTGATCAAGGATATACGCAGCTGGGTTAATGCAGGGTATGGCCAGGATTATTCATTAAAAAACAAACCCAATTTTGAGGTCTTTTCCAACCATTTAGATAAAAGTTGAGTATGGATACCACTAGAACATCAATTAATCTTCCACGTGGACATTTAGACATTACGGCGTCTCACCTGTGGGTCACGTGACCTGTTGAAATAGGACCGTTAATGCAGTCAGTCTCGTGGAAGCCTTTCTCGTTGGAATTTCCACACAAAACTTCACAGTTGCGAAGACAATAACTATCAAAATATACTATTGGCTGTGCATGGTGATTTTTTTATCATATAATTTTGTTGCAAGATTATGACAATTACTCCGTGCGGGCTTGTGCAAGGCTACATAAACTACGATCCATTTAAGATGAAATGCATTTATAAACCATGCTGCACACACATTTCCAATTACATATTTATACATTTATTAAATATGTATGAGCATTATTCATTGAAAGTTTCGAGAAAGGCCTCCACAAAACAATTATTCATAGCCGTGTTAATGCACAGCCTGTATTCATTGAATATTCATGAGGAACACTTCTGTGTTGCACCTTACAATGTTGTTTGTTT
>SAYR01048851.1:0-13553 GCA_004382745.1 Argopecten irradians irradians | reverse complement strand
CATACAATTTATAAAGAAAATATGGAGTAAATGTCAGTTGTATGTAATAGATAATAATGTATACATGCATGCTACATTATCTTTCAGTGTAAGCTTACATGTAAAACAAACTAGTTCCAATGGCTTTCTGTCAAACACAATTTTAACAATTACACATTTTTTGAACACGTTTTATCAAAATCAACTCAACTAGATACTAGGTTAGTCATTTCTTGAATTACAGGGGTCTAGGCATTTTCATGTGAATAATAATGGTACTAATTGTGCCTAGAATTTAATGTTTGTTTAGTTTTACGTCCTATTAACAGCCAGGTCATGTAAGGACGTGCCAGGTTTGTTGGTGGAGAAAGCGGAGTACCCGGAGAAAAACACCGGCCAGCGGTTCAGTACTGGCAAATGCCCACATGGGTTCGACCCCGCATCAGAGGTGGAGGGGCTTGTGGTAATATAGAATTTATGTAGCCTAAAATGTATTGGACATAATATATAATACATATTTTAAAAAGTCAATTACTATTCTTTACTTAACCCAATTATGATGTATTGGTGTGAATTTTATATAATTAAGACAGCAGAAGGATAACGGTAGTGACTAAGTGACTGTAAGTCTAAAAAAATAAATTTTACACACACGAGCACTACTGAAGTAAGTTTGAAAGTGGGTTCTTTATAAAGTATTCATAGCATACAGTAAAGGATATATATCACTGATATACATAAATACACAAATAGATATCGGAAAAAGATATCACACTCCTGGCGCTGTAAGCCCTGTAACAGTAGCTACATGTATGCGATATCTTTAAGGAAACGCGTATAATAGACTCTATTAATGCTTCTGTTGTAATCAAGATTAATCTGTTATATGTTTCCAATTTATCACACTTTTTCTGATTTCTAATCTCTATTTTACTACGGTACCATTCCAAAAAGGACCAACACTTATGAATATAACTGTTACCCTTTGGGGCCCCTCACCTTATAGAGACGAAGAGAAGTCAGTTTATGTGGTTTTGGTAGATCATTCACAAATCATAGTTGTTGTCATAGCTCGAATTCGTTTCCATATAATATTCTCATCAATTCACACATTTTTAGTTTAAATAACTTCCTTATTCACTTCGAATCACAGTTGATGCTAAGCCAGCGAGCTTTCACTGCAAAGCTCGCTCCATTGCGGTAAAACTTTTTATTTCCGGACATGCGCAAAGTAGCATTTCTAAGCTTTGGAGGCGTTTAACTTTTTGACTTTCTGTCGGAGCGCGATAAGTCTAAAATAAAATTTTGTATATTTATATCTTTGGACCTCTTAACTTTCTAGACTTGTAATTTTGGGAAAGTTCATAACTTTTTAGGGCTATTATACCATATCTTGTCATTGTTTGTTTTACGGACCCTGAAAGATACGGATCATGCGGCTTTAACCATGGAAAAAAAACCTGAAGTCTTATTCGGAAGCAAGACGTGTAAAATAATGTCCGCTGAAAGTGACAATTAAACTTGGCTGAGCTCTTAAGGCATTTAACTTCGACACTAACTTTAAAGAAAATCAGTTAATATTTATTTCAGTTATTGTACGGAAGTGACAGAAACTACCTTTTTAGTTAAGCATAAGGCCTTAACTCTGCTAAAAAAAGGTCCGTCGAAAGTCGCGATCGAACTTGGCCGAGTCCTTAGGGCATTTAACTTGTTACTAAGTTTGAAGGAAATCGGTTTGTATTTGTTACACTTAGGACAGACAGACAGACGGACAAACCCAACTTAATATCCTCCGTTTCGGAGAAAGCGGGGGATAACAATAAAGTTTAAAGAATTAAAGACGATTGTTTCCACCATGGGCAACGATGAATTTTCACAAAATCTACAAGACAAAATAGAACAAGGTATGCAGTTGATTTCTCATCACCAAAAACTCATCACCAATCTACCGGACTCGTCCGAGACCGGCTGGCTCGCTGTTAGCGATTACGAGACTAACCCTCTAGCTGACGTTAGTGGCGACAAAAAACGTTTCATAACAGGCGCGGTCTCGAGAGAGAATTAAAGGCAGAACGACAGAAAACCATACAATACGATATTTCTACTTAACAATCATAGGACGGGAGACGGGAAACGGAGCAATCTGATTAAAATACAAATCCTTTTTATCATATTATCACTACGTTGTATAAGAGGACCTGAGAACATCCCATTAGGGGTCAAGTCGAGATGACCTTTAGAAAAAGCTAATCAAATTGGCACTGCCAGGATTTTGACTGGGGACGAAAGAGTTTGAAAAAGCTGTCCAAATTATTTTCGTGTATGTAGTCATCTCGCCCGAAGTGCACAACAAAGCTAAATGTATATGTATACTGGGGCGAAAAGATGTTTTCAATTGATGCTCTGAAGTACACGCGGTATAAAGGTCATCTGGACGTGACCCCTTATGGGATATTGTCAGATCCTCTATTGAATGGAGTGGTTGTAAGGATCTGTTTTAATCAGATTGGGAAACGGAGTAAACGACCACGACCGTCAGTTTAGAGACCTTAGAGATGTTACAATTGTGCCCCTAGGGACCAAGACCTATCAATGATCAGATAAGTACATTTTGTATTATTCATTTGAATACCCAGAGTAATTCTAACGGCAACGCTATTGCCTGTAACGTCGCTGGGACGACGCTGGTTGATAGGTTGTTTTCCCATGTACATCAGTGGGAGAATATACACATAATGATCATATTTTAGCTGTTATAAGAGAAGGATATAAGATTCTGTTAAAATTACTCCAGAAAGTACTGTTTTGGAAAATAATAAGTCTGCCAAAAGATAACGTTGATTTTGTTACACAAGAAAAACAAAATTTGGTTTAAAAGGGTGTGTTGCCATGGTAACAGAGAAGCCCGATGTGGTCAATCCACTGACAGTGGCTTGTAATAAAAAGGACAAGCTTAGATTAGTCCTAGATTGTAGACACATCAATCAACATTTATATCAATTTCGTTTTAGTATGAGGACGTTAATGTGGCAAGAAACACATTTAGTAAGACAGATTTTCGATTTAGTTTCGACCTAAAATCCGCCTATCATCATATTATGATATACTCCTGGCATCGCAAGTTTCTTGGATTTTCTTGGCGAGGTAAGTTTTATGTATTTAATGTACTGCCATGTGGCATCAGTACAGCAGGACACATCTTCACGAAAGTGACCAAAGAAGTGGTAAAACATTGCCGTACAAAAGGAATTAACATCCTTATGTATTTGGACGACGGAATAGGGGAAGGTAAGTCTGTAGGGCCAACACTAGAATCAGCAAACAGGCCAGGTCTGACCTGATGATTTTTAGGTCCGTCGTCGTCCACTGTGAGCTGTTCGTCGTGCGCCATGCATAAACTTTTCCTTTAATTCGCTACTCAAAAAGTTCTTAATGGAATTTAACCAAATTTGGCCAGAAACATCCTTCGGATTTGGTTTGGTTTGGTTCTTTAATTAACGTCCTATTAACAGCTATGGTCATGTAAGGACGGCCTCCCATGTATGTGGTGTGTTGCGTGTATGTTGTGCGAGGTGCGTGTTTTGGGAGACTGCGGTATATTCATGTTGTGTCTTCTTGTATAGTGGAACTATTGCCCTTTTTATAGTGCTATATCACTGAAGCATGCCACCGAAGATACCAAGCAACACACCCCACCCGGTCACATTATACTGACAACGGGCGAACCAGTCGTCCCACTCCCCGTTTGCTGAGCGCTAAGCAGGAGCAGAAACTACCACTTTTATAGACTTTGGTGTGTCTCGGCCAGGGGACAGAACCCAGAGCCTTCCTCACAGGGGCGAACGCTCAACTCAAGGCCAAAAGTGAGGCGGTGCCAAGGGAGGCATTAGGAAAGATTAAGTCGGTTAGGAAGAAGAGAAAAGATAAGATCCTAAATTTAGTCGCCTTTTACGATCATGCAATATGGGCAGCAGGTACAATTCTAACGCCCTACCTGCAGGGCCAACATCCTTCGGAGAAGGGGAACAGATTTTGTATAAATGGTGACTCTGACCCCCTTGGCACCTGAGAGGCGGGACCCAATAGGGGAAATAGAGGAAAATTCCTTCAAAAGCTACTAGTCATAAGATTCTTATTAGATTTTGACCAAATTTGGCCAGAAACATCTTTGGAGGAAATGTGAAGAAATTTTGTATGAATGATGGCTCTGACCACTCTCTGGGGCAGGAGGGGCGTGGCCCCAATAGGAGAAGATGAGAATTTGTTTTGAAAAAGCCAGTAGTCATAAAATTTTGGCATAATTTTATCAAACAACCTGTTGGGAATGAGAAATGATTTTGTAAAGTGAATCTGCCCAACACCGTTGTTTCGGTTTCTATTTCACCAAATATTTGTTTTCCCTCCCTCTTGTTATAATTTGATGAAATTATTTTCAGATGATCGTTAAGGCCCATGGGCCTCTTGTTTATTAGCTGAAGAGAGATGTTCTTTGAAACCTGTACAACAACTGCAGTGGCTGGGTTTAAACAATTTAGAGTTTCAGCTGAATTCAGGTAGGCGTGTTGTAAGTGTCAGATTATTGGCGTCCATCCTTGGACAGTTGATTTCAACACATGCAGTGTTAGGAGACAGTGTACGCTTTCATACGCATAGTATGTACAGGTGTGTAATGGAAAGATTATCGTGGAACTCAGCGTAATTGACTACAGATGCTGAGAGAGAGATCGTTTTTTGGCGGGAAAATATTTAAGCAACAAACGAAGAGGGTTCAAACAGAAGTTATTTGACTACAACTTCAGATTTGATACTGTTCACAGATGCTTCATTTGAAGGTTACGGTGGCTAATTGGTTACCGATTTGTTTGTTTGCTTGTTTGATTAATTAACGTCCTATTAACAGCTTTTGTCAATTTGGTTACCGATGATGGATGTCATTTTGACAACCAGGATATGTTTGGGACATGGGACCACGTAGAGAGGTACGCAAGCTCCACTTGGAGAGTACTACAATCAACCAGCATTGACAGGTAAGTCGGTAGAAATAAACACCGATAACGCTCTGGTTATTCTGAAGACAGACAGTTGGAAAGATAAACTGCATAACGTCACACATGAGATTTTATTTATTTATTTATTTATTATTATTTTTATTATTATAAGCTCACCTGGTCCAAAGGACCGAGGTGAGCTTATGGGATACCGCAGCGTCCGGCGTCCGTCGTCCGTCAACAATCGACTTCTTCTCCATAACCGCTGGTCGGATTTCAACAAAATTTGACTGGTAGCATCCTTATGGGCTACTAACTGAAAATTGTACAAATGATGGGGCTGACCCCCCGGGGGCCTGAGGGGCGGGGCCAAAAGGGGTCAATTTGGCTATTTCATTACAACTTCTTCTCTGAAACCAAGCATGGATAGACCCATAATGCAATGGGTAGCATCCTTATAGGGTGGGGATTCAAATTGTACAAATGATGGGCTGACCCCCGGGGCTGGAGGGGGGGTCAAATTGGGTCAATTTGGCTATTTCCATATAAAACGACTTCTTCTCTGAAACTAAGCATGAGATAGCACTCAAATGCAATTGTAGTATCGTTATAGGGATGGGATTCAAAATTGTACAAATGATGGGGCTGACCCCGGGGGGCCTGAGGGGCGGGGTCAATTTGGTATTTCCATATAAACGACTTCTTCTTGAAACAAAGCATGGGATAGCACCCATAATGCAATGGTAGCATCCTTATAGGTGGGGATTCAAATTGTAACAAATAATGGGGCTGACGCCCGGGGGCCTGAGGGGCGGGGTCAAAAGGGGCATTTTGGCTATTTCCATATAAACGACTTCTCTGAAACTAAGCATGTATAGCACCTATAATGCAATGGTAGCATCCTTATAGGTGAGAATTCAAAATTGAGCAAATGATAGGGCTGACCCCCGGGGGTCTGAGGGCGGGGTCAAAAGCGGTCAATTTGCTTTTCCATATAAATGACTTCTTCTCTGCAACTAAGCATAGTATAGCACCCATTATGCAATGGTAGCATCTTATAGGTGGGATTCCAATTGTGCAAATGATGGACTGACCCCGCGGGGTAAAAAGGTAAAAAGGGGTCAATTTGGCTATTTCATATAATGACTTCTTCTCTGAACTAAGCATGGTATATGCCACCATAATGCAATGGTAGCATCCTTGTAGGCTGGGGATGTCAAATTGAGCAAATGATAGGGCTGACCCCCGGGGACCTGAGGGGCAGGGTCAAAAGTGGTCAATTTCCATATAAATGACTTTTTCTCTGCATCTTAATATGGGATTGCGCTCATAATGCAATGGTTACATCCTTATAGGGTTTGGATTCAATATTTTGCAAATGATGGGGCTGACCCCCCGGGGGCCTGAAGGGTGGGGTCAAAAGGAGTCAATTTAGCTATTTCCATATAAACGACTTCTTCTCTGCAACTAAGAATGGAAGAGCAGTTATAATGCAATGGTAGCATCCTTATAGGGTTGGGATATGAAATTGTACAAATGATAGGGCTTACCCCCTGGCCTTAAACGGCAATATATGCGAGGTCAAAAAGGTCAATTAGGCTACTATTTTTATATAAATTACTTTGTCTCTGAACCTATGTATTGGATAGCATATTTGTATGGTATCAATAGCATCATTGTATGGTTGTGATTCAAAATTAAACTTTGGGAGTCAAGTTTGCTTATTTTTCTAATTGTCAGAGTCTTGTGATAATTACTAACAAAAAACCAGGTGAGCGATACAGGCCCTCTGGGCCTCTTGTTTGGTTTTTTTGGCGAATTCACTATTGATTGTTTTGCATATGATTATAACAGAAAGCGTGAAAAATCTTATTCAAGATTTTGGTGTCCAGGAACTTAAAGATGCTCCACCGCCGACAAATGGTATTTTTTCACTATCAAAATTAGGAGAAGACGATTTAGTATTTTTCTTCAGTTACAAAAGTTACTTACTTTACACCATTACCACCTTTTACTTCAAGTTAAAAATATAAAAAAATAATTAATTGCATCCCGAAAAAATTCCGTGGCACTATATCCTATATGGAATGAAGTAATGATTGTGCATGCACCAAATGCGAACTAAATTATTTTCTGTTATTTTTTGTGCTAATTAGGCATATATATACACGATTAAACGCCAATTATTGTTCAAATGATGAATATCATTTATGCTCTGTCGGCGGTGGAGCATCTTTAAGGAATAATTGCTTTTGTTTATAAATGGGATTCAGATTTCAGCTCCAGGTCTTGTTTCGAGAACTATCCAAAGAATAGAATCAGAAAAAAGCAAAAGGGGTTTTCATAATTCCAGAATAGAAATCTGCATCGTATTAGCCAAACAAAGAACAATGATTGCGCAAAGCCGTATTCATACACAAACTATTTTTAAAGGGGAAATTTTTACTCATAAAGGCAAAGGTAACAACGGTGTATTTGGCAAAACTCGCAAAAACTAAGATTTTTGGCTCTACATTGTGCTTAACTAGTTTTTCGTTTTAATTTTCCAGGCATGTTCTCCTCTCCTGTTACAGAATTATATCCCGCCTCAGCAACTCAATTTCAAAGGGTCGCCTTTGCTGGCCCCATCCCAAGGTGTCTCACAGGTCCAAAACCAGATACATTCACAACTCATGTCTACAACAGCCTCACAGCCCCGCGTACTCACGTTGCCCAACTTTGATATTTAGCAAATTCCCCTCAGTGTCAGAAATATAATGTTACCTGATATACAGGCTATAGTCAACAACGAAATAACGTCATTCAGAGCTGAAATTAATGTGCTTAAATCCGAAAATGACCATCTTGCACATGAATTAAATGACCTTGAACAATTCAGTCGCAAAGAATGTGTTAGATTTTTCCGGTTTGGCGAGAGCAATGGTGTTGGGAACGCACCTGAAATAATAATTGAAACAGTCAGCAAACTTCCTGGCACTAGTCTCAGACCAGAGGACGACAAATCGTTGTAACAACAAACTGTGATAAATAATTGCTCGGTTGGCTTGTCGCGAGGCCAAACGGAATATCATGGTGGCGAGGTGACAGTTCAAGAATATTCCAGATTGTAAGAACACTATAGCTAATGAGGATCGCACAAAGATAAGAAATTCCATATGTTTTCACGCTAGAAACTTAGTTAAATCCAAAAAGATCCTGCAAACCTGGAATTTCGACGGTAAAATTTCCATCAAAAATCTCTCCGGTAAAAGGATCTCTAACCGTCGCGAGAGAGATCTTGTACCATATGGACATGTCCTCACAAATGTCCACAATGGTGTCTCGATTGCCAGTGAATGACAGGTTAAATGAAATTCTAACTACGACACTGTATGTAGTCAATTACCTCATATAGTATTCTTGTTTAATCCTGTTTCAACTCTCTGGCAGTGTCATTGAGTGTTGCATCCAATTGCCTTGTCACATTGTATAATTACTAATTAAAAATGATTTGATAGGAAATTGACAAAACAAATTGCCTTACTAAAGTTGAATGTACAATAATATTACTTATCTTACTAACTCTATGGTACAAAAATGTCTTAATTTTTTCCATTTATGTTCCTTTTTGACTTACAATAATATCGAATACACTACTACCAAAGAAAAAGCCAATATAATTAATGACTTCTTTTGTCTAACAAACTGAACTTGATAATTAACATCAAACTCTAACAAATATCAATGAAAATCATGCCTTCAAACTTGGTGAAATCAATATCACACCCCAAGACGTGTCTGACGCCATTGATATGATAGATGCTTCTAAAGCAACCAGACCCGATATGACTAGTGGTGAATTATTAAAAGAAGGTAAACGACAATAACGGGTGCTGCGCTACATCGTTCGTCACTCTAAATACAAATACAGCTACTAAATGTTGGCATACATTGTGTGCCAAAGTATAGCCTAAATAAATCATGAAAGGAAAGCACAGCGTTCAACACAAATAGTGCAACATCTTGCCGACGCCTGTAAATACCGTATACTTTGAAGCGTCTCAAAAACAAAGACAATGATTTGGTATGGAATTATTCAGAGGTATCCCGTCAAAAAATCTTTCTTCCGAATGTTTAACGTAGTCTTCTGTAATGGCTGACATAACAAAGTTCTTTCAGGAGGCAAAATTGCAAAAGCGTGTACAGGATGAAAAAAGTGTACCTGTAGATGAAAAAAATGACGGTGAGACAGGAAGTCAGTCTGTTATTTCAAAGGGAAAACATTGATGTGTCATCAGCAAAGCGTCCAGGTCACATTCTGCGGTGCCGCGTTGGACTAGTGGTTAAGATGTCCAGACATATTACCACAAGCCCTCCACATCTGGGTCGCGAGTTCGAATCACATGTGAGGCAGTTGCCAGGTACTGACCGCTGGTCGGTGGTTTTTCTCCGGTACTCTGGCTTTCCTGCACCAACAGACCTGGCACGTCCTTAAATGACCCTGGCTGTTAATAGGACGTTAAACTAATACACCAAATCACACTCCGCAACATGTTAGAGGATAATCACAGGGGTGAGGGTATGGAGGACCTGATTTCGGATAAGCTGGAAGAAGACAAATATGATTGGCAGCAGCTTTGAAATATCATACCGTTAAACACCCTTGACACTGAACGTAAGCGATTGATTTAGTCTGTGCTAGATTGCATGCATCCGAGATTTGAATCTCCCGCAAAAAACTATGAACAATAATAATGTAAACCCAGTTATATCTCTTAAGCATTTAGGTGCATATTTTAACTCTGATTTGAGTTTGACTAATCTTGTCGATAGTATTATTTCAAAAGCACCAAAAAAGACTAGCAGTTTTACGAAAACATAAATTTCTTCTTGATCGAAACACTTTAGAACGTATATAGTTCTTATCCATTATGCCTATATTTGAATATGCTGAAGTCGTATGGGACTCTATACCAACTTTTTTCCAACAATAAATTAGAATCAATACACAAGCAAGAATAGTTACTGGGGCACCAAATTAGTCAGTATTGACCTTTTATATATATATATATATATATATAAAGATACAGGTTGGGACACACTAGCAGAACGTAGGAAAGACATAAAATAATGAATCTTCACAACATAGTTCATTATCATACTCCTCCTTCTCTTTCAAATTTACTTCTTAGAAGAAATTCTAAATTAAATGTACATAACATAAAAACTAAGCAATCCAATCTTCTATACACTATTAAGACTAACACTAATTCTTACAAAAAAATTTCCTTCCCACCACTATTCCCACCAACCACAAATTTCCAACTACTATTAGAGATATTTTGTTTGTTTGTTTGTCTTGACACAGAAATGTTGTTTCCGGATTTTGGGTTTAATTTTAGATTTGCCATCGTTGTCCGGAATAAATTGATTTGATCCCTGGACCTGAATTAGAAGATGCGTATACATCAACTCCTGTGACGTGTAGAAAGCTGCCGCCCGTCTAAATCACATCGTGTAAGTTTTAAGATTTGATTAGATATTATTCTTGTGATAGAATCTAGATTACATTTGTATTCAACACTACTTCAAATTTCCATTGTACTCGAATTTAGTGAAATTTGATAAGTTAATTAGTATATTTGAACATGTCGATTCCAAAGTTGGTATGTAGATAACTTGCTCCAGGTTGTTAATATTTTTGCTGCCGGTTCAGATTATTTTTAATATGTTTTTGTTAATAGTTACCTCTGTCCCAGGTTTAATCTAGCAGTTCATATATGTACCATGTGATATTTCCGAACCGGATTTAGTTAATTTTAGGGTAAATTTATGGTTTAAGCTAAAGCATTATTTCATCTAACACATACGCTATTGTTTAACTGTGTTATGCATTTGGTAGATTGAATTGAATTATAGTGAGTATATATCCGTCCAATGAATATCTATTCTCATTGTAGCCTTCACACATTTACAAGAATGCGCCATGATCCTAACAATATAAAAAACTTGAAACAATTCGAGATGTGTTGGATTATGGATCTTATTGTGTAACATGCCATAACAGTGAAAGATCGAAAAATGGCAGAGTCAAGGAACCTGAAATTCTAGACCTCCTGCAAAGGAAAACGACCCGTGGCACAGTGATTCACAAGTTGAAGGTATTGCAAACGTGACAGAATAAACTCAAGCTAAGGCTCAAGATACATTTAATTAACAGTTCGAATTATTATTTCAAAACTTTCGCTCTCGCAGGAATTAGATAGCTGATCTTGATGTTAGGGTGATGATACGATGATAAATACAAAAAACTGCTGCTCTACAATACGCAATATGGACGTTATCTCAAAATAGTTTTTGAACTGAAAAAGGTTACTTGACAAGGATTAATTCTGAGGAGTGATATTATGAAACTGCGTAAGCATGAGTGATATTCAAAACTGTAACAGAGGAGGTGGAAAAGAGCAGCTAACTTTATTTCATAAACAAATATTGTCGTGACTCAGAATGCTCGATCTGATGATGAAGAAAGTAACGAATCACATAAATTTCCTAGTGTTTCTCGCTACGACAGCGAGCAAAGGTAGAGTAGCGGCACGAACAAATAAACAATTATCTGGCAGATCTAACTACTTAAGGAAAAGGCACATTTGAAGCAGAGTCAACCTTAACATCTGCAGAAATCGACAGTAGGTTTAAATAAAAATCTTAAAGCGAACAGGAGGATAAGTGCTAAGGTGGAATATCAACTATATTAGAAGAGTTTGAGGAAACTGATCCTGTTAAATACCCCTAAAAATTATATAACAAACTTCAAACTGACAATATAGGTAAACTCCGATGAGATCCCAAGGAAACCCGCTCGACGTAAGCTTGCACGCTCCCCGTACAACACCAAATGCTCTAATAACAACGTGATGCGATAGTGAAATTCAATTCATCGGTACTCATAGAGTTTCGCATCTCAATCTCAAGTTACACCTTTCACTACCACGTCGAGGAATCAGTTGTAAAACATGCATCCCGCAGAAATAGCTGAAATTCCTAAACACCCGTGAGTATCGGACAAACCAACCGCGATTAGCAATCTCATTTGTCACCCCCGTTCACTATACACTCCTGCTAACCCTCAATGCCTTCCAATCAGAACTCTCAGTCTCCAAACCCGCTAGATGTACAGTGCAACTCTCAAAGATTTGATGAGAGAGAATTATACAGGGAGCTGTTGCAGATTCAGTGAAAACCATGAAACTTAACCTTTCTGGAAGAACGGCTTTAGGGATGTATGAGTGAGATTGGCGCTAAGCTTCTGAAGAAGTGGACCTTTGGTAAAATTGTCGGACCAGAATCAAGTAATCAGGTTCTTAGCATAAAAACGTCTAATCGCAGGGGATAATCAAACAGCGCTTACAGAGAGCTTGAAAGAATGGACACGTTCTAGGAGTCGAAGGGTGGATACATGCCTAAACAAAAACTTCAAATTACCCCTTATCACGACACAAAGACAATGTCAAACTCTACGAAACTGTAGAACCTAATGAACTGCTGTTATGCAAGGATCCAAATACGTGCAGACTCCTGATACTAAACTCGTTCAGTAGGAAATAAAACGCTATTCTTTGAAAGTCTATTCGCATCGTCACTAATGCGTAAAAAGCATGCGCTATAACGGTGCACACAAGAAATGTTTCCACCATTGCCGTTTTTGTCTTCTGTAGTCTTCATGCATGGAAATGGCTTGACTTGTTAATGACATCAGATTGAGTTCGAGGAGATACGACCCTCAACGCTATATCGGGCGAACGAAAAAAACAGATCATTTGTAACAAAACATTGTTGTAGATAGAGCAGTGCAACGGAAATCGCAAAAGGCGATGCCCTATCCTAACGCGTCATTCTTTGGAGTAACTGCAGAGATTCAAGGCGAAAGCCATATAAGCTGACGTGTCCGCTCCTGGAGAAAATGGTAGATGTTTTAGGTGTTGAAAGGTAAGACACGAAGACAAACTGCGATAAGTAACAGTAAAATGATGACACTTTGTGACAGTAAGCCATTGTACTAGGCAAATGCATTAGAGCAAATCAATCAAAGGCAACAAGGTCGGAAACGCAATAATAGGCGGACTGAATAAGCCTCATTTTGATGCAAAGTGCACAGAGATATGTGGAAAGACATCCTCTGGTAAACTCGTGTGCAAAAATGTTCATAGTGAAAGTAGACATCAAAGAAAGTATCATATGCCCATTACCGAGTGTACGATACATTTATAGATGAACAGAGTAACAAAATCTCTAGCACGGGGAACGAGCTCTTTGACGTATTCGATCCTGCAATTCTGATCAATAAAGCAATTGTTTTTCTACTTTGGCGGAAGAATAGATAAGGAGGAATAATTGGGATGTGCTTAGAATAATAGACGAGACAGGTAGAATTAGATTCTATCTTATTGAGTGTGTACGCCATCCTAATATGTCAAGAATCCTACAAAAACCAGATGTAGCAATTCATTACCCTCAACTCTCAAACCTATTGCATTATACTTGATATACCATAGCAATACTTGAAATTCTTTTGGCTTCTTGGACGAGAATCTGCTATTTATTTCA
>SAYR01048815.1:15588-29727 GCA_004382745.1 Argopecten irradians irradians | reverse complement strand
GTAAGTATCCCTGTTATAAGTATCCCTATTGTAATTATCCCTGTTGTAAGTATTCCTATTGTAAATATCCCTATTGTAAGTATCCCTATTGTAAGTATCCCTATTGTAAGTTATCCCTATTGTATGTATCCCTGTTGTAAGTATCCCTGTTGTAAGTGTTCCTATTGTAAGTATTCCTATTGTAAGTTATCCCTATTGTAAGTATCCCTGTTGTAAGTATCTCTGTTGTAAGTATCCCTATTGTAAGTATCCCTATTGTAAGTATCCCTATAGTAAGTATCCCTATTGTATGTATCCCTATTGTAAGTATCCCTTTTGTAAGTTATCCCTATTATCAGTATCCCTATTGTAAGTATCCCTATTGTAAGTATCCCTATTGTAAGTATCCCTGTTGTTAGTATCCCTATTGTAAGTGTCTCTATTGGAAGTATCCCTATCGTAAGTATCCCTATTGTAAGTTTCCCTATTGTAAGTATCCCTATTGTAAGTATCCATATTGTAAGTATCCCTATCGTAAGTATCCCTGTTGTAAGTATCCCTATTGTAAGTATCCCTATTGTTATTATCCCTATTGTAAGTATCCCTATTGTATGTATCCATATTGTAAGTATCCCTATTGGAAGCATCCCTATTGTAAGTATCCCTATTGTAAGTATCCCTGTTGTAAGTATCCCTATTGTAAGTATCCCTGTTGTAAGTATCCCTATTGTAAGTATCCCTATTGTAAGTATCTCTATTGTAAGTATCCCTATTGTAGATATCCGTATTGCAAGTATCCCTATTGTAAGTATCCCTATTGTAAGTATCCCTATTGTAAATATCTCTATTGTAAGTATCCCTATTGTAAGTATACCTATTGTAAGTGTCACTATTGTAAGTATCCCTGTTGTAAGTATCCCTGTTGTAAGTATCTCTATTGTAAGTATCCCTATTGTAGGTATCCCTGTTGTAAGTATCCCTATTGTAAGTATCTCTGTTGTAAGTATCCCTGTTGTAAGTATCCCTATTGTAAGTATCCCTATTGTAAGTATCTCTATTGTAAGTATCCCTATTGTAGGTATCCCTGTTGTAAGTATCCCTATTGTAAGTATCTCTGTTGTAAGTATCCCTGTTGTAAGTGTCCCTATTGTAAGTATCCCTATTGTAAGTTATACCTATTGTATGTATCCCTGTTGTAAGTATCCCTGTTGTAAGTGTCCCTATTGTAAGTATCCCTATTGTAAGTTATCCCTATTGTATGTATCCCTGTTGTAAGTATCACTATTGGAAGTATCCCTATTGTAAGTTATCCCTATTGTAAGTATCCCTGTTGTAAGTACCCCTGTTGTAGGTGTCACTATTGTAAGTGTGCCTGTTGGAACTATCTCTGTTGTAAATATCCATATTGTAAGTATCCCTGTTGTAAGTATCGCTATTGTAAGTATCTCTGTTGTAAGTATCCCTGTTGTAAGCGTCCCTATTGTAAGTATCCTTATTGTAAGTTATCCCTATTGTATGTATCCCTGTTGTAAGTATCACTGTTGGAAGTATCCCTATTGTAAGTCATCCCTATTGTAAGTATCCCTGTTGTAAGTACCCCTGTTGTAGGTGTCACTATAGTAAGTGTCCCTGTTGGAAGTATCTCTGCTGTAAATATCCCTATTGTAAGTATCGCTGTTGTAAGTATCTCTGTTGTAAGTATCTCTATTGTAAGTATCTCTGTTGTAAGTGTCACTATTGTAAGTATCCCTATTGTAAGTATCCCTATTGTAAGTATCGCTGTTGTAAGTATCTCTGTTGTAAGTATCCATATTGTAAGTATCTCTGTTGTAAGTATCCCTATTGTAAGTATCCTTGTTGTAAGTATCCCTATTGTAGGTATCCCTGTTGTAACGATCTCTATTGTAAGTATCCCTATTGTAAGTATCTCTATTGTAAGTGTCCCTATTGTAAGTATCCCTATTGAAAGTATCCATATTGTAATTATCCCTGTTGTAAGTATCCCTATTGTAAATATCTCTATTGTAAGTATCTCTGTTGTAAGTATTCCTATTGTAAGTATCCCTATTGTAAGTAATCCTATTGTGAGTATCCCTATTGTAAGTATCCCTGTTGTAAGTATCCCTATTGTAAACATCTCTTTTGTAAGTATCTCTATTGTATGTATCCCTATTGTAAGTACCCCTGTTGTAAATATCACTATTGTAAGTATCCCTGTTGTAAGTATCTCTATTGTAAGTATCCCTGTTGTAAGTATCCCTGTTGTAAGTAATCCTATTGTAAGTATCTCTATTGTAAGTATCCCTATTGTAGGTATCCCTGTTGTAAGTATCCCTATTGTAAGTATCTCTATTGTAAGTATCCCTCTTGTAGGTATCCCTGTTGTAAGTATCCCTATTGTTAGTATTCCTATTGAAATTATACCTATTGTAAGTAATCCTATTGTAAGTATCCCTATTGTAAGTATCCCTGTTGTAAGTATCCCTGTTGTGAGTATCCCTATTGTATGTGCCCCTATTGTTAGTATCCCTATTGTAAGTATCCCTGTTGTAAGTATCCCTGTTGTAAGTATCCCTATTGTAAGTTTCTCTATTGTAAGTATCCCTATTGTAGGTATCCCTGTTGTAAGTATCCCTATTATAAATATCTCTATTGTAAGTATCTCTATTGTATGTATCCTTATAGTAAGTATCCCTATTGTAAGTATCCCTATTGTAAGTATCTCTGTTGTAAGTATCTCTATTGTAGTATCTCTGTTGTAATCATCCCTATTTTAAGTATCCCTGTTGTAAGTATGCCCATTGTAAGTATATTTGTTCTAAGTATCCCTATTTTAAGTATCCCTGTTGTAAGTATCCCTATTGTCCCCATTGTAAGTATCCCTATTGTAAGTATCCCTATTGTAAGTATTCCCATTGTAAGTATCCCTATTGTAAGTGTCCCTATTGTAAGTATCCCTATTGTAAGTATCCCTGTTGTAAGTATCCCTATTTTAAGTATTCCTGTTGTAAGTATCCCAATTGTTAGTATCTGTGTTGTAAGTATCCCTATTTTTTAAGTATCCCTGTTGTAAGTATCCCTTTTGTCCCCATTGTAAGTATCCCTATTGTAAGTATCCCTATTGTAAGTATTCCCATTGTAAGAATCCCTTTTGTAAGTATCCCTATTTTTTAAGTATCCCTGTTGTAAGTATCCCTATTGTCCCCATTGTAAGTATCCCTATTGTAAGTATCCCTGTTGTAAAAATCCCTATTGTAAGTATCTCTGTTGTAAGTATCCCTGTTGTAAACGTCCCTATTGTAAGTATCCTTATTGTAAGTTATCCCTATTGTAAGTGTCCCTATTGGAAGTATCTCTATTGTAAGTATCCCTATTGTAAGTATCCCTGTTGTAAGTATCCCTATTGTAAGTATCCCTGTTGTAAGTATCTCTATTGTAAGAATCCGTATTGTAAGTGTCCCTGTTGTAAGTATTCCTATTGTAAGTATCCCTATTTCAAGTATCCCTGTTGTAAGTATCCCTATTGTAAATATCTCTATTGTAAGTATCCTATTGTAAGTATCTCTATTGTAAGTGTCCCTATTGTAAGTATCCCTGTTGTAAGTATCTCTATTGTAAGTATCCCTGGTTAAGTATCCTTATTGTAAGCATCCCTATTGTAAGTATCTCTGTTGTAAGTATCCCTATTGTAAGTATCTCTGTTGTAAGTATCCCTGTTGTAAGTATCACTATTGTAAGTGTCAGTATTGTAAGTATCCCTATTGTAAGTATCTCTGTTGTAAGTATCCCTATTGTAAGTATCCCTGTTGTAAGTATCCCTTATTGTAAGTATCCCTGTTGTAAGTATCACTATTATAAGTATCCCTGTTGTAAGTATCCCTATTGTAAATATCTCCATTGTAAGTATCCCTATTGTAAGTATCTCTATTGTAAGTGTCCCTATTGTAAGTATCCCTGTTGTAAGTATCTCTATTGTAAGTAATCCTATTGTAAGTATTCCTATTGTAATTATCCCTATTGTAAGTATCCCTGTTGAAAGTATCCCTATTGTAAGTAACCCTATTGTAAGTATCCCTATTGTAAGTATCCCTGTTGTAAGTATCCCTATTGTAAGTATCCTTGTTGTAAGTATCCCTATTGTAAGTATCCCTATTGTAAGTATCCCTATTGTAAGTATCCCTGTTGTAAGTATCCCTATTGTAAGTATCCCTATTGTAAGTATCCCTGTTGTAAGTGTCCCTATTGTAAGTATCCTTATTGTAAGTATCCCTTTTGTAAGTATCCCTATTGTAAGTATCCCTGTTGTAAGTATCTCTATTGTAAGTATCTCTATTGTAAGTATCTCTATTGTAAGTATCGCTATTGTAATTATCCCTATTTTAAGTATCCCTATTTTAAGTATCCCTATTGTAAGTAGCCTGTTGTAAATATCCCTGTTGTAAGTATCCCTGTTGTAAGTATCCCTGTTGTAAGTATCCCTATTGTAAGTATCTCTATTGTAAGTATCCCTATTGTAGGTATCCCTGTTGTAAGTATCCCTATTGTTAGTATTCCTATTGAAAGTATACCTATTGTAAGTAATCCTATTGTAAGTATCCCTATTGTAATTATCCCTGTTGTAAGTATCCCTATTGTAAGTATCCCTATTGTAAGTATCCCTGTTGTAAGTATCCCTATTGTAATTATCCTTATTTTAAGTATCCCTATTGTAAGTATCCTTGTTGTAAGTATCCCTATTGTAAGTATCCCTGTTGTAAGTATCCCTATTGTAGGTATCCCTATTGTTAGTATTCCTATTGAAAGTATACCTATTGTAAGTAATCCTATTGTAAGTATCCCTATTGTAAGTATCCCTATTGTAATTATCCCTATTTTAAGTATCCCTATTTTAAGTATCCCTATTGTTAATATCCCTATTGTAAGTATCCCTGTTGTAAGTATCCCTATTGGAAGTATCTCTATTGTAAGTATCCCTATTGTAATTATCCCTATTTTAAGTATCCCTATTGTTAATATCCCTATTGTAAGTATCCCTATTGTAAGTATCCCTATTGTAAGTATCCCTATTGGAAGTATCCCTGTTGGAAGTATCCCTATTGTTAGTATCCCTATTGTAAGTATCTCTATTGTAAGTATCCATATTGTAAGTATCCCTGTTGTAAGTATCCCTATTGTAAGTATCCCTGTTATAAGTATCCCTATTGTAAGTATCCCTGTTGTAAGTATCCCTATTGTAAGTATCCCTGTTGGAAGTATCCCTATTGGAAGTATCCCTATTACCGTGGACATTGTCAATCATTTTTCTTTGTCTCTCCGAGTGATTATTATCAGAATTCTCCTAGTATGTAGCAATCATGTGAATGAGCGCGTCATCTGGAAGTTACTTTGTAAGAAGTCATGAAAGTAGATCAATATTTGACTCTTTTTCTGTACTTCTTAAGTTGAGTTGTAATTTTGTTATAAATTTTGTTTTTATCTGCTTTTGTACTGATGGTCCATTGACCCAAAGTTAATAAAACAATTGAATTGAATTAGTGACCGTTGGGTTACGGTCTTTCTCTGAGAACTTGGCATGTTCTTAGATAATCATCGAAAATATACGTCCTGAAGTGGATCGCTGCAGTTGGCCATGAATACACCGATGACCGGCTGTGTTGTGCATGGTAATAGACGAACATGAAAGATTTATTGCCTAAATCCTTGTCCTTGGCTAAAAGACGATGACAAACAATCCCTGAATTTATTTTCCCTCTAAAAATTCAAACTCAAACACGAAAATACGAAGCAAGTGCTTGTTAATTATCGCAGTTTTATGTTTTGTATTTTAAGTCGAGAAGAAGAAATGGTGTACAATTCAGTCAACGTAAAACGCCCAAAAATAGTCTATAGCTATAATGCATCTGTAACATGTTCCTCTAAACATTATAAGTGTAATGGTCTTTACGACATAAATTGATGGATCTGTTGTTCTTCTAATTGACTCAATAACGTAATGGAGATTTCAACAGTCGATAAATTTGAAATAATTGTTATATATATATATATACATAAAAAACTGTAAAAAATGCTTAATTATTCATAACACTGCATATTGCTGACAATAAGATGTTTTTTGCGAGAGTGCATGTCTTGTCTGAGGAGTTAGTCGTATGTATACCTATCCTCTAATGAAATCCAATACACATTATACATTTCTATGTATAAGGACATAAAACCATCATTTCAATACATTTCAATCTTCCTTTTTATTGATATTCTCGATAACGGCTAAAACTGATCTAAATTACACTAATACACATATATACCTGGACTGTAATCTAAGGTTTCTGTTAGTGTAATCAATGTTTATATTTTTTTAAACACCCATGAGATGTTAATACATCTCATGGGTAAACAAAATCTAATATATTTATCTTGTAGAACTTATATCGGTAGGTGACTTCAAAATGTCATTTAATCTAACAGGTAAACACTGTTTTCTTCATGGTTCCACAACCTTTAAAACAACGCATAAATCAATTAACTAATCGATATCGATGACGCAAAATCAATGAGGCGATACCGAACATCATAGAACAGAAACTACACACGGCTGGAATAATGTTTACTTTAGTGAGGCGGTCTTTTAGTGACCTAGATACTGTGCTATGAGTAAGGAAATGCACACTTTTATTGTTTTGTTAATATAACTGCCCACGCTCCGTGAAAGGTCACCCGTGACAAACAAGTTGTTGTGATGTCACGATAAACATTACGTCCGTTTGGCTGGACAGAGGCTGGAATGAAGCAGTGGAACATCAACATACCGGTATATACCATCAAAGTCATAGATTTACACCAACTGTATTTACCTTAGAAGCAAAATGGCCGTGATATGGCGCACCATATGCATGCTGCATTTTTTTTTTTTGAACAAATTATGCTTTTTGAGGTCATTTGAATTGAAGTCGGTAACCCCAGCTACCAAAGTGAGCCGCATTGAGTCATCACTATGTTATCAAAGCTTATTAATTCGATCCATTATTTTTTGCGTTTGAACAAGAAACATCGACTTTCATGGCAGATAGACATAAAATCATGTGGGTGTGAATTACGAGGACGTGGGCCCTGGCTCTTTTTGTTTTGGAAGAGCTGATTGACACTTAGGTCAGCTTAGACAAGGACGAGGAAAACCAAAATGTAGTTTCGTCAGAATTAAGCTTAGTTCGGAAAGTCTTCACGTAATTCGCTGTATCCTATTCAAATTTGCTTCATATATAGAAACATTTTGTTTAATGGTAGCACCAAAAATACCGAGGAAGTTCCTTCTTTCTGAATTTCTATTTGTGCATGCATACACGTACATTTGGCGTTATTCCCATGTCCTTGATGTCTCCTCATACACGTACATTTGGCTTGGCGTTGTTCCCATGTCCTTGATGTCTCCTCATACATGTACATTTAGCTTGGCGTTGTTCCCATGTCCTTGATGTCTCCTCATACACGTACATTTAGCTTGGCGTTGTTCCCATGTCCTTGATGTCTCCTCATACATGTACATTTGGCGTTGTTCCAATGTCCTTGATGTCTCCTCATACACGGACATTTGGCTTGGCGTTGTTCCCATGTCCTTGATGTCTCCTCATTCACGTACATTTGGCGTTGTTCCCATGTCCTTGATGTCTCCTCATACATATACATTTGGCGTTGTTCCAATGTCCTTGATGTCTCCTCATACATGGACATTTGGCGTTGTTCCCATGTCCTTGATGTCTCCTCATACACGGACATTTGGCGTTGTTCCCATGTCCTTGATGTCTCCTCATACACGTACATTTGGCGTTGTTCCCATGTCCTTGATGTCTCCTAATACACGTACATTTGGCGTTGTTCCCATGTCCTTGATGTCACCTCATACACGTACATTTGGCGTTGTTCCCATGTCCTTGATGTCTCCTCATACACGTACATTTAGCTTGGCGTTGTTCCCACGTCCTTGATGTCTCCTCATACATGTACATTTGGCGTTGTTCTCATGTCCTTGATGTCTCCTCACACATGTATATTTGGCGTTGTTCCGATGTCCTTGATGTCTCCTCATACATGTACATTTGGCGTTGTTCCCATGTCCTTGATGTCTCCTCATACTCATTAACCTTGAGGAAAGTCTCTATAATCGGACTATTTTATGAAATCTCTTTTGTCAATGCTGCGGAACGTTTGATTTAAAACGATTTTTGATTCGATCAGACATGCGCACTAAGCACCTCTTCCCACGCGACTATAAATTGACGTGGATTATGACGTCATTGGTACCTTTGAAACATTACTGGTATCCGTGCTACCCCTACAGATAAGGGAGACGCACTGTTGTCCATTGTTTCTTGCTTCCTCATACAGTTCCGAGATAACCGTTCAATAGAGGTAGAATGCATAAAGAATGCACACCCCCGCCCCATACTGAATGTCAATCTATTAAAAGCTATCAATAATTGCTATTAAAAGCTGAAAGTCTAAATAGGATTCACACAGATTTCAGCTTCAAGAGGGTCTAGCCGCTATACTATATTTTGCATACTTCCTGTAGGTTTTAGCACAGGGATCTGAGAATGAGTTACAGATTACATAATTATGGATCTACCAGAGTGTCCTAAGACCATTTTTAAAACGGTAACAATCATACTCTACATGGTACCATATACGAGAAGTGTGGAAAGCTCTTGCTCAAAAAGAGAGATTTTTTTATATCCGGCCAATGAGATTGCAGCAGAGGCCTCGCTCATGCATATTTTATCGGGAACAGTTAGACACTATGAATTTTAATTAGGCGATTTTTCAAAATCTAGGGCTATGTTTGTGCAAATGGGGCTTAAATCGTCTTTGTGAGGACACTTTGCATAGATGTGTAGGATGATTTTGAAAGGAAATGTATCGCGGTAGTTGCCGTTTTAATGAAGATGTGCTAGAAATGTGTTTTTATAGCCGCTAAAGCTACGTGGGTTAGAAATTTTGAGTCCAAGAGCTTTTCATTCTTCTCGTATATAGTACCATGTAGAGTATGATTTTATCATTTATTTTATCTAGACCTCTTAAATGTCAAAAACGTCTTAGGGCTCTCTGGTGGGTCCATAATCATATAATATGTAACTAATTCTCTGATCCCTGTGGGTTTTAGTGCACTATCGAACACATTACAAACAAATCATATTTTCTCCACAGAACAGTTTTAATATATTGACTGATTTAAGTTAACAATGCTGGGTGTCTTGATGCCTCCACATGCATCGTGTAATTGTAAATATGCATCGTGTAATTGTAAAATAAATGTGATAACATTCCAATGATGGTGTCTGTGTGTTCGTTACTACATGTAGATACCTACATTCCTATGATAGTGTCTGTGTGTTCGTTACTACATGTAGATACCTACATTCCTATGATAGTGGGTCTGTGTGTTTCGTTTACTAACATGTATGATACCTACATTCCTATGATAGGTCTGTGTTTTCGTTTATGTAGTACTATTAGTGTGTCGGGTTACTACATGTAGATACCTACATTTCCTATGACAGTTTCTGTGTGTTCGTTCCTGACATGTAGATACCTACATTCCTATGACATGGTGTCTGTGTGTTTGTTACTACATGTAGACCTACACCTAGATGCTTTACTACTGTAAACTAACATTCCTTATACAGTGTCTTGTGGTTCGTTTACTGACATGTAATATACAGTTCCTATGAGTAGTGTCTGTGTGTGTTCGTTACTACAGTAGATACGCCTACATTCCTCAGAAGTGTCTGTGTGTTCGATAACTACATGTAGATCCTACCTTCCTATGACAGTGTCTGTGTGTTCGTTACTACATTGTACATATCTACATTCCTATGGTAAGTGTCCTGTGTGTTGCGTTACTACATGTAGATACCTAATGTCCTACTGATAGTGATCTGTGTGTTCGTTAATACATGAGATACCTACATTCCTATGACAGTGTCCTGTGTTTTCGTTACACATGTAGATACCTAACATTCCTATGATATGTGTCCTGTGTTTCGTTACTACATTAGATACCAATTCCTATGGTTAGTGTCTGTGTGTTCGTTACCTACATGTAGATAGCCGTACATTCCTATGATAGTGTCTGTGTGTTCGTTACTAGATGTGATCCTACGATTCCCTATGGTGTGTCTGTGTTTCTTACTACATGTAGATACTACATTCCTATGATAGTGTCTGTGTGTTCGTTATACATGTAGATCACTAATTCCTATGAATAGTGTCCTGTGTGGTTCGTTACTAGCTGTAATACCTACATTCCTATCGGTGTTTTCTGTGTGTTGTTACTTACAGTGTGAGATACCTACATTCCTAATGATAGTCTCTGTGTGTTCGTTACTACATGTAGATACCGTACATTCCTATGATAAGTTTCTGTGTGGTCGTTACTAAATGTAGATACTACATCCTATATAGTGTCTTGGTGGTTCGTTACTCACATGTAGAATACCTACATTCTATGATAGTTGTCTGTGTGTTCGTCGTAACAAATTGTAGATACCTACATGCCCTATGATGGTGGTCTGTGTGTTCGTTACTACATGGTAGACACCTAATTCTTGGTAGTTCTGGTGCTTTCGTTACTACTGTGCAGTACTCTATTCTATGACAGTGTCTGTGTGTTCGTTACTACGATGTATGATACGCTAATTCCTATGACAGTGTCTGTTTGTTCGTTACACAATGTAGATACTAACATTCCTAATGGTAGTTGTCTGGTGTTAGTTACTAACATGTAGACTACACCTACATTCCTATGATAGTGTCTGTGTGTTCGTTACTACATGTAGATACCATATTCCCTAGGTTATGTGCTGCTGGTTCGTTACTGAACATGTAGATACCTCATTCCTATGATGATGGTCTGTGGTTCGTTACTACATGTAGACACCTACCATTCCTATGATAGGTGTGCCGTGGTGGTTCGTTACTACATGTAGATACCTACATTCCTAATTGATAGTGTCTGTGGTTCGTTACTACATGTAGAATACCTACATTCCTATATAAGTGTCTGTGTGTTCGTTACTACATGTAGACACCTACATTTCCTATGATAGTGTCTGTGTTTCGATTACTATCTGTAGATACCTACATTCTATGATAGTGTCTGTGTGTTCGTTACTACATGATAGACACCTACATTCCTTGATAGTGTTCTGTGTGTTCGTTACTACATGTAGAACACCTACATTCCTATTGATAGTCGTGTGTTCGTTCACAGTGTTGACTACCTACGTTACTATTAGGATAGTGTCTGTGTTGTTCGTTACTACATGTAGATAACTACATTCCTATGATAGGTGTCTGTGTGTTCGGTTACTACATGTAGATCTACATTCCTATGATAGTGTCTGTGTGTTCCTTACTACATGTAGATACCTACATTCCTATGACAGTGTCTGTGTGTTTACAGTTACTACATGTATGAAACAGTACTGAACCTAGACAGTGTCGTGGTGGTGTTCGTTACTACATGTAGATATCTACATTCCTATGACAGTGGTCTGTGTGTTCGTTTACTACATGTAGACACCTACATTCCTATGGTAGGTGTCTGTGTGTTCGTTACGGACAGTGTAGATACCTACATTCCTATGATAGTGTCTGTGTGTCGTTACTACATGTAGATACCTACATTCCTATAATATGTTCTGTGTGTCGTTTACTACATGTAGATACCTACATTCCTATGATAGTGTCTGTGGTGTTTACTACATGTAGATACCTACATTCCTTATGATAGTGTCTGTGTGTTCGTTACTACATGTAAATATCTACGTTCCTATGACCAGTGTCTAGTGTGTTCGTTACTACATGTAGACACCTACAATTCCTATGATAGTGTTCTGTGTGTTCGTTATTACATGTAGAATACCGTACATGCTATGATAGTGTCGTGTGTCGCTTTACTACATGTAGATACCTACATTCCTATGATGGTGTCTGTGTGTTCGTACTACTGTTTGATACCTACATTCCTATGATAGTGTTGTGGTGTTACGTTACTAACATGTAGACATACCTACAATTCCTATGATAGTGTCTGTGTGTTCGTTACTACATGTAAGATAACCTACATTCCTATGATAGTGTCTGTGTTGTTCTTACTACATGTAGATATCTACATTCCTATGATAGTGTCTGTGTGTTCGTTACAACATGTAAGATACCTACATTCCTATGCATTAGTGTCTGTGTGTTTACTACAATGTAGATTCCTAGCATTCTAATGATAGTGTCTGTTGTGTTCGTTACTACATGTAGAGTACCTACATTCCTATGACAGTTGTCTGTGTGTTCGTTACTACATGTAGATAACCTTACATTCCTATGATAGTGTCTGTGTGTTCGTTACTACATGTAGATACCCTACATTCCTATGGTAGTGGTCTGTGGTGTTCGTACTACATGGTAACACCTACAGTCTCCTATGATAGTGTCTGTGTGTTCGTTACTACATGTAGACACCTACATTCCTATGTATGTGTCTGTGTGTTCTTACTACATGTAGATTCTAGATTCCTATGATAGTGTCTGGTGGTGTTCGTTACTACATGTAGGATACCTACATTCCTTGAAGTGTCTGTGTGTTCTCACATTAGATACCCTACATTCCCTATGATAGTGTCTGTGTGTTCGTTACTAACATGTAGATACCTCATTGCCTATGATAGTGTCTGTGTGTTCGTTACTACATGTATAAACCGTATTCATTCCTATTGATAGTGTCTGTGTGTTCGTTACTAACATGTAGATACCTACATTCCTCTGTATAGTGTCTGTGTGTGTCGTTACTACATGTAGATATCCTACATTCCTATGGTAGTGTTCTGTGTTCGTACTTAACATGTAGATACCGTACATCTCTATGATAGTGTCTGTGTGTGTTCGTTTACTCATGTAGATACCTACATTCCTATGGTAGTGTCTGTGTGTTCGTTCTAGACATGTAGATACCTACATTCCTATGATTAGTGTCTTGTGTGTTCGTTACTAACATGTAGATACCTCATTCTAATTGGTAGTTTCTGTGTGTTCGTTACTACATGTAGATACCTACATTCCTATGGTCAGTGTCTGTGTTTCGTTTACTACCTGTAGATACCTACATTCCTATGATAGTTTCTGTGTGTTCGTTACTACATGTAGATACCTACATTCCTGAGATAGTGTCTGTGTTTCGTTCCATGAGAACTACACCATGGTGTCGGTTTTACTCATGACGACACCTACATTCGAACTTCGTTACCATGAGATCACTTCTTAGGTAGTTTCTGTGTTTACTACATGTAAGAATCCTACAGTTCTATGGTAGTTTCTGGTGTGTCGTCTCGTGCCTACTTCAAGTGTGTCGTTTTGTACTTGCATAAGAATACCTAATTCCTATGGTAAGTTTCATGTTGTTCGTTACTCACATGTAGACACCTAGCATCCTAGGTAGTTTTCTGTGTGTTCGTTACTACATGGTAAATATCCTAAATTGTCTTGTCTAACTTGTAGACAGCTACTTCCTATGGGTAGGTCGTGTGTTCTAGCAGATCTCGTTGTAGTTTGTGTGTTGTTACTACATGTAAAGACCCTTGACCATTCCTATGTATTATTGTCTGTGTGTTTCGTATACTACTGTAGAACCCTACATTTTCCATGGTAAGAGTCATTTTGTGTGTTCGTTTATCTAATTGTATACCTACATTGCCTGATGGATAGGTGGTCATGTGTGTTCGTTACTACGATGAGAGAACCTAGCATTCCTGAGTGGTTCTGTGTTATTCGTTACTTACATGTAGATACCAAACAATTCGCTATGAGTAGTGTCGTGTGTTATGTTAGCGTACATGTAGAAACTACAATTCCTGATGCATTGATTTTCGTGTGTGTTCGTTACTTAGATGTAAGATATCCTATCTACTAATGATATGGTGGCCCTGTGTGTTCGTTTACTATCATGTAGAATACCTACATTCCTACTGGTTCAGTTTCTGTGTGTTCGTTACTTTACATGTAGATACCTTACATTGCCTATGACAGTGATCTCGGTTTCGTTACTAAACCATTAGATACTACATTCCTATGACAGTGTCTGTGAATGTTCGTGTACCTACATGTAGATACCGTACA
>SAYR01048815.1:0-15563 GCA_004382745.1 Argopecten irradians irradians | reverse complement strand
TTCACTCGACATATTTATTACTTAATCTCTTAAAAACGTTACATGCTATATGCTTCAGGTAATTCTTGCCTTGCAGTCATGATATATTCTCTATCGTGTCATAAAAACAGTGAGTGATTAGCTGTTTTACCATGTTATAATAAATTAGCAATACATAATGTTCCGCTTGCTCTTGCATCACATATTTTTACATGCTATTAGGTGGTATTCGTGCTAGATGAAGTTGTCAGTATTCTATATATTATCACAGTTATATGCGAGTTGTTACTTCGCGCTGCATTACCCTGTGATGGTTCTACGTGGTATCACATGGGATAGAAAGATCTTGATCGAAGTACCTCATTTTGAAGTGCTACAATGAATTAAATGTACACAGAAGAGGGTTTGTGGCGCCATTTGGCCAGATTGTGTTGTTACTGAGAGGTACAAGATTATTTGTCAGTATACCATCTACTTATATTGTCTAGAGTTTATCAGAATTTCACATAAAACACATGTAGCCGTGATACGGTGTAATATTGATACAATACTATCATGGACAGAATGACATTCACACTATTGATAAGTAACCCAAACTAAAGGAGCATACCACTCTACCGTATTTCTCAGTATCAATAGATATATGGATAATATCGTTGTCTTACCTTTCCCTGAGAGAGAATTCATGTACTACATTGAAACAAAAAGACTTTATCAATAGTTATGTAAATATCTATGACAATCTCATGATAGCATTTTTTGTTGAGAGCTTCCTCTTAGCTGAGTGTTTTCCGTACGAAACTCGACTCAAGTTCCAAGTCATTCATGTAATCATATAGTTCTTATCAGCGTAGAACTTACAGGTTCTTTTGATGTATCAATTGTCATACACGCCAGTTTGCGTCTTATAGTCTTCACATGAAATAACAAGAATTCAATTTAAAGTGATTGATTGTATACTCTCATTTGTTGTTGGTCGTTGCTATGGCGCGAATGATTTTGTGTTTGTGTCTCAGGTTTACCTCCATATTAACTCACTAGCACTGAGCCAAGTTGGTCCCATTAGTTTAGGTTACGTTGTATCAGGGTTTTCTGTCTGGCTGGAGAGACAGAGTCCCGAGTCACCCGGAGAATATGTTCATTCACCGGACTCAGCGGTCACGAGCACCTGCACCTGCCCCATCAATGCGGATACTTGCCAAGCCCGCATTCCCAGAGGTGGTACCTGTCGAGGCTTTGTTGGGACTAATAGTCTGCTTCTTCTCTCGGGACATTTCTCTTTAGGAGCACACTCGAAGCCACTCACAGCGGCTCCATTGGATTTGCAACTGAGAAAGTTAAGTTCATGCCAATGCATGACTCGACTCGCTGATCATGGATTGATTCGCACTTTTCAAAATACTACGCAATTAGAGGTACGAAAAAAAACTTATATTATCACGATATATATGAAACTCTATTAGAGATGCCTAATTTTGTATATAAATTCACACGTAGTGACTACGAGCATCTCAGGTCCCTGGTCTCATAATACCATGGACTTGCAATTATTCTCCTCATTTTTTTATAGCATATTATTGAGATGTGCTATTGAATATTTCCGTTTGGTCCTTCATGCTCTCACCTGATTACGCGATCGTTCCTCGTTGTCATCGTTCTCATTTTGGTACCATTCTACCTCCTTAGGTCGGTTGTCCGTTTTGCATCCATTTTGAATTTTTATAGAGGCCGCCGCAATAGTATTCGAGTATATTTGCCACGTATCTTGGCTATTGCCGACTGTTATTTCACATTTCCTCATCATGACCGAGCTATCCAGACCTGTGTTTGGTGAGGTACCTGTATTTCACGGTTAGTATTCGCGCTTATCTATTCAGTCATGGATCAACCATCTTTCTTCTTATCATAGTTTACCCATAGAGTTTGTATCTGACTATTATCACTTGATAACTCGACACGCATTCACTTTAGCATAGTTCTGATTGCCCGCTGATCGTCTGAAGTCACAGCAGTGTAACGGCGTGGAATACGCGTACAGTGCTGCAGCACATGGTTGACTTTGGCCAGTAAGTGATTCACATAGTTACTTTTACGTGTGTAATTGTTCTTGCAACTTCTTGTTCCTTAATTTATTCACCATCACTAGCTGAGTGTGTGACCATACTCTATCATAACTTCACTCACGTTTGTGTTGTTGCCTCATTGCGATTTGCCATTACCTTTCCTCGGTCACCGATTCGTACGGACTCTATTCTTCCCTCTTTACGCCTACGCGAATTTCGCAATGCTACCCCCGTGCTACTTGTAGATGATGCGTAGATCGTCATCTGTATGTACACATACCATTGTTGATAGGCAATAAAGTAAAGTGCAAGCAGCGATAGTACGACCTTGTCTATATTTTCTAGCAGGACAATCTGCCGCTCTTGACATTGCATGATATGTATTTACTTCTGCCAATTTTGCTGATTCCCATGTCATCTATATCTCTTTCATTGTTTATGCTAGATATCGCTTACACAATTTCACTAATATATTCATTCTTACCTTCATTTGTTTGATATATTCACAAACTTCTTTCATGACTAATTTTTTTACTCTTTTACATGTGTTATATTGTGTGGTCTTCGCTACTGAACCTAGGCACCATGATGGTTTTCAATTTTGGTTAAGTTGCCATAGTGTTTTACTTGTCACATTCTTTAGAATCATACCTCAGCCTCTGCATTCCACTTTTGGTGCTGTCTTACTTATGAGTTGTTGTTTTATTGTAGAGCACTCCATGAGTCTGTCTGGCCACACTAATTCACTGAAATTATATGGCATACATATCCATCAGCTCTTTCGAGAAGAGTCTACTGTCGTAATGTTCGTCTTTATATCTAATTCCGCATACTTATCTGCGAGTTTTCAGGCCGTTGCAAGCATCGAGATAACTAGCCTGAGCTTATTATTTCCCGGTTTAGGTTGTGTTAGAGTGCTAAAAACTCAGTTTTTTGTCCTACTTTCTGCCTTGCGTTAAGGTAACAAATGACGATCTTAGACCGTGTGTTGATCCTTGTGTCACAGCGCAATGGGTGAGTTAAGATTGGAGTCGTCGTCCTTAGTCTGGACGTGTGTAAGTTTTTATAGGTCGCTTGTCCAGAATACATGAATATACTATATCCTCGTTCCTTTGTTCTGGGCTCTATTGTTACTCTGCATCTGCTCTTTGGTTTGACATTCTCAGAGACTCTATAACCAATCCATTGCTCTATGTTGTATCACACTCTTTTAAATTGTCACTTGTCAACTTCTCGCCCTGTAGTATTATATGCTTCGACTCCTAGACCCTATACCGAAAAATTCAGTACACAGATATAATTAGTAATCAGCGCTCACTTCTTGCGGGAATATCTTCATTGTTAATTATTACACTCTCAAACTATTAAGGCACTTTTCCCATCTGTTAGTAAGTGGTTACGAGTCGCTGACTATGTACAGTCACTCCTACCAACATCACGCCGGACAGTCACACTCACGACTTATCCAGAGTTTTAAGTCAACTTATGTAGGTCCTCATCGGCTCGCTCTCTTCTTTGTGCTAGTACTTTCCTAATTTCACTATTATGCAGTCACTTGACCCTGTCATTTTCGTATTCCATTCGACTGCTCGCTGTACTGTCTGTATTCCTACCCTTACATTTCCCTTGCATCATCTATATCTCTTTGACTCCCCGCCCACAGTAGCCAAGTAAGACTGCACACAGATGCGAGTGGTTTTACATTTGGAAACTTACCGCTCAACCTTAGAAACGGCACATAAGTAGTCAAAGGCACTGAACTATGGCTCTTCACGTTAATACATGTAAAATCCATTTTTGCTCTAAATATTTTAACTGACATACAGTTGATGGATAACGATACTACTCAAACAACAATTTGAAAAGGGACAAGGGTCTTTTTCGCAAGGCACAGAGTCTGCTAAGGTCTCGAACACGCCTCATCAGAAGTCGCATGGAATAATTCTCAATCAATGATCTCAAAGCGTTACCTATCCGCCTGTCTGCCGGGTCTATGTGTTGAGCGTCATACTCACCATATCGTTAGCGCCTCACGAGATACATCACATAGTTTATCAATACCTGTTTTCCTTTGGTGGTGCACTACACACCATCTCGTTCGCAGACTAGCAGTCTCTCAACTATAAATGCTAATGCGCTTCCTCATTATTGTGCATAGTTATCCTGTCTCATATTGCACCGGACACTTCAGGTATACCCGAGACTTGATATTGTTACACTATCACTTATTTGGTTCCTCAGGGAGTATTCGATGTCCCCATCAAAGGTCAATTGTGCGTGAATTTTTCTACTATGATATGTACCAAGTCTCGCCCTCTTGCTCGTTTCTGATGCGGGCTCCCTTGAGTTCTACAGTTTGTGTTGTGTTTGTCTTTTACTGCAGGTGCAGTTCATATCTGTCTTGTTGTATCCTTCACTTACTAGACAAATATTTGGTCACGCTGATGGTGCTCGCTTTTTGCCTTGAATTCCCATTGGACGGAGATTCGCTCTCCTTGATTCCGTTACAACGCCCATGTATTTGGGCATTCCGCCATTTGTTCTTAGTTTCTGCTATATGGTGTCTGACCTCCCCACCATAATAAGTACCATTCTGAACAATCACTCAGTCATATACATAGGAATGATTTTTCAGGCATGTTTGCCATCGTAATTCAGATGTCTGCCGTACCTATGTCTGGTGGTTGACTTGATATTCTCCTAGAATCGTCCACCATATTCAGCACATCAAGCTTGCCCACTAAAAACATCCTCATCTTACATGTTGAGGTTGTGGCCATTTTCTGATCACATGATTTCCTCCAAACTCTAGAAAAATAATAGGAAAAATAATACCTTTTATATGTGGTATATAAAATCATTGCTAGCATTAATTGATTGAGCAAATTTAAAAATAGATATACCTTGTTTATCTTAAATGCTGATTACTGGAAATATATTATAAACATATTTATGTGTATGTGCAGTATATTAGCTAAAAACATATTTATAAACTATGGGCATGTGTATAATTTTATTAATAGGTCATGATTATCAAATAATCACAGAGTTTCAAAGACTAAAAATCGACCAACAACATAGAAAATCTGTAATAAAACTAATTTCTCACCGAAGTTTGATATATTTTACTTCCAAATATTGATGGTAATGGGTGTATTGGTGTTGGTCCGCGTTGTCCCACAAAATGACTGGAGCAAAGTTTGCTGTTTACGGTGAACTTGAAGGACTTCATTGACAACTTGCATCGTTGAATCCATACTTTTCTAATCTTGATGTCAGCCGGGAATCTGTGAAGTGATATTGTCTTACTGTCGACCTCTTTCCCTCTGAAATTACTGCAGGAACAGCAGTATTTCTTCGTTTTTCTGTGGGACATAGTGCACCGGATGTTGTTAGCCCCCAGACATTCCAATGCACGCTTTTCGTACCGAAAATCACAAAAGAGTTCCAGCATCAAGGGCAGATAACAACCTTTTCGGAACGGGCAATAGAATCAAATACCACATGTGTGTGTTAATATACAAATCAATTCACGGAGTTGCCCCTGAATACATATCAACATTATTTACACCAGTCTCATCCAGCTGTTTGTATGGTCTAAGGTCAGCCCCAAAAGATGCTTTTGTGCTCCCAAAGCCTCGTACAGAACTAATGAAAAAGTCATTTAGCTACTCTGGAGTGATTAACTGGAATTTATTACCCAGGCAAATTAAAGAATGTGCGCCACTTGCAAATTTTAAATACCGATTAAAAATGCATTTATTGCAAATGTATATTGAAATTGTTTAATTGTTGTAAACAACACAATTGAGATCCTGTCCATGAATAGTATGTGGTGATGAATCTATTTTTACTTTGATTCATTTAACTTGATTTGTAGTCGTAGTTGATATACATATAAATGTAAATGTTTTCGTATGTTATTTTTTTTTTATTAATTACCTTAGTTTAGTTGATTTACTTCTATATATACATGTATAATTTGTCATATTATTGTCTGTTGTATTGCATGCTTTTGTGTCGACCCCATGGGAGATGAGCCATTGGCTCAATGGGTCATCGACGTTTAAATAAAGTTATTATTATTATTATTATAAGCTAACCGATATTTACATAATATATAATTTTCAGTCATGTGGACATGACGTACATAGGAATTATTTTACGTAATGTATAATTTGCGTGCCCCTGTGCTTGGGCTGAGGTGACCAATATTACATTTCACGGTCCCGGAAAAGCAGTTGAGATGGGTTGTTTTTATCTTGTACATACGTTCCTTCCACATATTCATAATTCTTAATATAACTGTCGAAGACAGCTATATCTGGATCAAATTATCGATGAAAAGTTACATAATGCATATGTATAAGTCCACGATCAAGTGTATTGTGGGTAGCGATAGGCCTAGGACGTCTCCTTGCAGGCGGTATATGGAGTTTTCAAATTATTATTTGCCTAGATGAAATAAATGATTTGTTTTAATGTTCAGGAGACAGGAGTCATCTCGTCTTTCCGTGTCAACACCAAAATAAAACTAACAGGCCTATTCAAAGACACGTCCTTGGCCTAGCTACTGTAAGATACTGGCCATGTATATATCCGATGTAAATCCTCAGATGTATAATTATTTATTCTGTAGTAATAGAGCTACATGTACATGTAGCCCTCGCCAGATATTGTGAATAAATTGAATAGGCATGTTTGCATGATATATTAAAAAAAAAAAAAAAACGAACAAAAATTGCCACCGGTGGTGAGAATAGAAAGATCAGAAGATCTGCACGTTAACACTAAACCAGATTTCTGCTTTTTTATATACAGTGATTTTTTTTATAAGAAGCAGATAACATTGTTGCATGATAGAGTATTTCCTTATAGGAAAAATAAAAATTTGTAAATGTAATGTGCATGTAGCTGTTGTTTCAGCATGAAGAATAGTGAAAAAAGGATAATAACACATTGATCACAAATCACAAAGTTTTTTGTTGTTCTTTAATATACCTGGTATACGATAATCTTTGTTTGTTATTTTATTGATTTTTTTTCTGATATGCTCGAACATCGTTGAAGACACCCCCTGAGAGGAATGAGTTGGATTTCGCCGAGACGAAGCACACGCTCGTGGTATGTTGATACGGAGAAAACGACAGTTTTTATTTTATACCATGGAATATCAAAGTTATATTATGCATTGAGAAATTGTACAATACAATCTTTGTTAGATTATATCTTTCTACTGCGTATGCATCGTAAAATTCTACTAAGTTGCATGAAAAATCACGATAACTGCAGGTACAGGTAGGCCTAATGTTATACAATGCACAGTCGATGTCGGGAACAGGTCCGATTTGATGCATTCAACTCAGTATAAAAAATGAATGCTATAGCCGAAACCTTTTGGACTCAGAGATAGTCTTAAGTCTTCAAAGATCGCTATTTTAATGAATAAGAAAAAATAAACACGAAAAAATCACGATAGCTGCTCGCAACCCAGTGGTACCGCGGTTTCATCGGTTTTCGACAGCGAAAGACCAAAATAGATTTTTTACACACAATGTCAAACATATTCAATTCAACTCATTAATTATATGTGTCAGAAGCATGTTACTGGTGTTTTTTTGTGCAATATTTCATGAAATTCATCTACTAAACGAAGCCTTGTATCCACAAACGCTGTAAGATTTACATTGTAGCCTACGTAGGCCTACTGTTTCTTTTTGTCAAAGTGACGTTTAAATAATGAAATGTTCCAAGATAGAGAAACACTATTATTTTAAACTATGTTAAGCTGTATATGAGTGCAAATTGCCACCATAATACCGCAAATGAGTGCTTATTCAATCCTCCAAAACGTCAGCTTGCAAGGTCGAATCACTCGGGCTCCTAGAGGACTAAAAAGTGACGTCATTGGAATGTTCGGGATCAAATCGTCAAATTTAGAAATGGTAATCAGAATAAAGAAATTAATCCTTTATTTACTCACATCGCAATATTTTCATAACACAACTGATACAGGAAATTCTTTTTACCTGGTATCGAGTTCTATGCCTGATTAATCTCGATATTTAGTGCTGAAAATATCTGGTTTATTGATATTATTCCGCTACTTTTGTTGAGTTTGAATTCGCAAATTCGAAGGGCGTCAGAACGCTGGTTTTCAACCGGAATCAACACCGTAGTGATAAAGACCTGCCAAGTGAATTTTTGCATCGACATAAAAAGTTGATTTTCTCAAAAAGTAAGAAAAATATAATACATTAATTTTGCTGGAACACTAAAAAAATCATTCTGATTTCGGAACAGTTGGAATCATGAAGATACCTCTAACAGTATTTTTATTATTATTAGTATATATTATGTAAGTAATTATTAAATCATGATCAATATGCTTGTTTTGTACAAAACTAATACATGTGCATATATATATGTACACATAAAATAATTGGAAATCTATACAAAATGTATAGGAAATTGCCCAATTGATTGTCAGACAGTGCTCCATAGGGCACATAGGCACCATTTTGTACCTGACCAAAAGGTATATTAGGCCGGTTACTATTTCGTTCTAGTAGTGTAGCAGACCACCGTTAAGCTCAGGGTTTGATCCCAACTGGCATTGTTACATGGGGTGCTGTAGAACACTCCAATTGGATGTAAGAAGAGAGAGATAACCTGGATTGGTGTGTGTTTTAGGGTGAACACATTTCAAAGGGGAAATTGTTAAGTAGTGTAACACGTTTTAAATGTAAATAGGCATGTAGAGATACAGGTTAGAGTTGCTTTTTAGCTTTTCACTAGGAGGAAATTTCCTTTAGCTCAGTCAGTAGAGAAACAACCAGTACGCCTGGCGGAGGTCACAGGTTTGATTCCTTCTGAGGCACACTATGCTCTATAGGCCTAAGCTACAGTCAAACCTCGATGTATCGAAGTTCAAGGGAGCGTCAGAAAAACTTCGAAACATCAAGACTTCGAATTATTCGTGGTTGAAATTAGACCGATGTTTTTTTACCATGACCAACTGTGGTAGTTGTGTACATGTCGTCTCCGTTCCGTAAACTTTATAATCATTGTACCACAAGCAAAACAAAATAAAAACGAAGTATGCAATTAATCACATGTATTGCTATCGTTAGCAATACATACGGTAATATTATAAACAAGACTTACGTGTACTAAGGCCTAACCCATGAAATGAATATAAAAACGAAAACACGTACGTTGTAAAAACGAAACTAAAAAGGAGGAACCGAAAGCACTACAACACCTACAAAATACTTCGATTTAGAATGATCGATTTGCTCCAGTATTTATGCCAAAGTTGTGCAATGTAACAGTTTTGAGTATGAGTTACTAATAATGTGGCTCGCTATTTACCTTTCCGTAAATTCTACAAACCGCTTCCAATGGCGGCGGCGAACATAAAAAACGACTAACTGTATCTTTGCCGTACTAATGATTTAATAACGCAGCTTGTAAAAACAAAGCATCGGATATCGGCCTGATTTATGATAAAAATTATCTTGAATCTTGATGATAGTCAAAAAAGCTAGCAACACAAAGCTGTCAATCCTATTGGTCCGGCAGAGGTCGTCGCGAGACAGCTAGGTGTGTGACGCATGCCGCAGGGGTTCGGCAACACCTGATTTGTACAGGTATTTTTATTCGAATCAATCGATGTCAGTTACCTATGATTCTATAACAAGATGGTCCATGAAAAAAGTTCGATACATCGAGAACTTCGCATTTCATAAAACTTTGATTCATACATTGGTTAGTTAGTAATGTTAATAGTGAAGAAATTCGGGACCGACAAAAAGTTTGCATTACAGCGAGAAATTTGCTCATCGAAGTTCGAATCATCGAGGGTTTGACTGTAGTTATGGTCTGAAGATACGACTTTGAGGGGAGGATCTTCTTAATGCAAATAAAGTTTAGAACTATTGTCTCATAATCCAGCTGTTGTACAGCATTACTAAATACTACAGTACAGTGTTTAGTCAGATAAGTGATAGTTCATTTACCAATAGTATTTACATTTTCACTGCAGTCCCACTATGTAACCTACCAAACGCAGTTGGCAGTCAATGTAAGACAATGAACTTCAAGCGCTAAATTCATTACGTCATTATCATTGTGACGTCACAATTGGCCGTTGCCAGCGATCATGGAAGACGGCAAGTTCAAATGGCTGTTCCATCCATGACATAACCAATGATTATTTCATTAAGATGCAAAATTCCTTGGGATTTCATCATAAAATTGTAACAAATGTAATAATAAAGCATTTCTTTTTCGGTGGCGTCTAGCCAAATATAAATGGAAACTGGCCAAGGCAAAATTCAACAATGAAGCGCTAAGTGTTCAATGCTTAAGTGACTTTAGCTCATTCATCCATGAAGACACATTTGAATGCTTTGAATTCAAAATCTTGAAACAGTTCGTGAAACTTTCAGATTGAATGAGTATCGGACTGTATTCAGTTGGCTTATTATGGGAGTAATGAAATGTCAAGAGATTTTGCATTAATAATGAATAAATAATTCTCCCCATGCATGAAATCACAAGGATATCATGGTTGATTGAAAGAAGATAACTAGACAATTACGTGACGTCTCAATGCATGCGATGGTGCATTGTCGATGATGTCATATATTTTGATGCTAAAACGACATTCTGTTAAAATAAGCGTAATGAAAAGCTAGAAAGCCATGAAAATTTCATATTTTATCTACTTAGTTGGAGAAAGAATCAAACATGGATCTGTCAGTGGTCAAAGATATGCAACCCTTGCAAATAGACGCATTTGCCGGTTTCCAATGGTTAGCGATTAGAGTGATCTCCCTTGAAACACAAGAGTTCCACCGGAAAAAAAGTTGCCTTTACTATTACTCAAATTTATTAGAAAGGAGCTCAGTTGAATTGCTGTGTTCGCTAAAATCAAAATGTATTGCTTGTATTTAGTTGTTGAGTGCTTTAAATCAGCTGAGAGATAGTTGCAAAGGCTGTCAACATATTCAATTTAGCGATAAATCTGAATTTAGTCTCCTGCAGCGCCAACATGCAGGGCCTGTGCCGGGCATAGCGAAACGTTTTATTTGGCCATTGGATTCAGCTAATCTTTACAGTGCTTATATATTACTTTTCATCAGTTTTAGTCACCGTTTATAAGACTATTGTATGCTAAAACATATTGAATGTTATAAGGGGCGCTTAGGTTCGCTAAAACTTGCCTATATTATTAGGCTTTTTTTACTCTTTTTTTTGTCTAATATTATAGTCTAAAAAAAATTTTAAAACACTTTGATATCCGGTCAGGTTATAGCGAACTAAAAAGGGCTATGCCCGGCAACATAAAATCAAATTGAACGCAGGCATATTTTTAAAACATATAAGTTACTCTGAATTGATAATAAAAGTTCAACTTTAAGTATTTAACGATGTAGATTTTCAGAAGCGTATAAAGAATTTTTATGTTCATTTTAGTTAATAGAACGTCTTTGATTAACATTTATACATGGAATCCATAAGTTCTAATTTGTTTTACGCTATCGCAATATGCCAATGATAATTAAGTGATACATAACGGGAAACTTTTAACATGTACTCGATCAACAAAATGTTCTAAATCTGGTACAGTGTATAATCCCTAACTGATTCATTTTGAAATTAACTTTTAAAATTAGTAAATCATCAAGACATGCTTCAAAATACATGTAGTATAACTACTGTAAGGCAAGTATAATGTGCAAATTGTTTTTGCAACATTTTCCCTCGGTTGCTAACTGACGATAACCGTGGTACACAGTATCTAGAGTGTCAATATATTGCGAGAAATGATGTTCACTGTAATTATTAAACTTAATGCAGATTACATTTCAATACCGAAGTAGTACATTTGATCTCAAAAATACCAGGAAGTTTGCTCAACGAGAGGATTAAATGCGTACCTTCATATTTTGCTGGGGAGATGTAGATGTGTTCGGCCCCTTAGATTTGTCACTGGTTTGTGTCTGGGCATCAGTATACGTTTTAAGTAAAATCTCAATAAGAACTCGATTGAATAAGCTGAATGATCTGAAGATAATAAAAAAATTCTAAAGTGATTTAAAGGCTAAGTAAACTAGCAAATAAATGTACACGAACGTATGTCAAACGACTAAATGGCAAAGGGATTCCTATTTATACATATAAACATTTTCTCCTTATTTGTGATTTTTTTTATTTGTAGCATTCTCCCGTTGTTCCAATAGTAATTACATAATACATTATGTACATACAGTTGCATTACTTAATACATGCATGCATGTACAGTTAGTCAATCTGTAATAGGATAAGGTAATGTGTATTTTATTTTCATTGAAAAAGATGTTCACGGTAGAAGTTTATCCTCACAAATATGCGCTCTATATAAAATCAGAAAATTCCTATTAAAATTTTGCATGACTACCGTATTTTTGCGCGTATAGTGCGCACTTTTCTCATCAATTTATCAAGTGAAAAGTTGGGGGTGCGCACTAATTACGCAGGTATACATGACGACAAGTCCTGGGTAAATATTGATCAACCGACCGGCAGGTCCGAGCTAATGCAGTAACATTTTGTACACGTTGTCGTGAAATAATTATGATTAAATACTTGATCTTTAAGTCATAGTCAATCCATATGTTTCAATATAAAAGGAAAACATCTTCCTTGAAATTTTTATCTTTAATTCCTTGAAAAGTCGTTTTGAGAGCACGTGTGTCATGATCCGGATTCATTTGCGATCGTGAATCTTCGGTAAGGTATCTCCAAATTTAATGGCTAATAATAGAGCCTGTGTTGAAAACGTGTATAAGTGTGTAATTAATTCGTCACATTAGACAGATTACCTATAAATAAGTTTCTCAGCATGTGAAAAACTTTGAACTTGCAAATGTTACGGAGTGAGAGTAATCCCCACTGCAGAGCCAGCAAATTAAAATACGAACTAAAAACCCTCCTACATTAACACTGACCAATCGGCACTATAAAATGAATGGTATGACTGTAAAATTTACTCTTATTACTATCTTTGAAATGGTTATGTAAGATATCTCTGATTTCAATCTAATTGAAATAATTGAAAATACGGAGCGTGCAGTCAGTAATCAAATATGGTCGGCCACCTGTGGTTGATTGGCCTACTCAGTCGGCTTTCCAGCAATATTAAGTTAACGTCACCCAGTACCCATTTGGTACACGACCCCTTTTGGTACAAAATTAGGGTTTTCCCCTCTAAAATCCTAGCTTACTGTGTTTGTTATTTATAAACTATTGTGATAATGAAATACAAGTATAAAATGACCAATTTAAGCTCAAAATTATGACTCGATCGTCTAGATATATTCCTACTAACCTACATCGATAGTGGGCGAAAGGCCGTAAAGTTTGCAGTGGGTGCCGTTGAGCCATTCGAACGGTTATTTTTCATGCTAATTGTTATCCGTTTTCATCTAAAGTAAACGCATTAAATAAATTCTATATCAACTAAATTCTTCGGATTTATCATTTTAATAACGGATACCTCTTTTATTTAGCGGCAGATACGCCACTTTTCTTAGTGTAACACCGCAATTCAAAATCCAGCTTCGCATTTTTTGTTTTTTACTTACCCATGCGCATGCCTTCAACGTTGCTGACTAAAACGATCTACAAGGCCAGGTGCTCATTGGAGGTTAATGAGTCGCGATTTATAGCAAAGGAATGTATTATGTGTTTGGTGTCATTATTACTTTCTGTCATTAAATCATCTAAGATTGTTAAGATAACCTACAGTACACCATATGATTTTTTGTTCTAAATAAAATGAGATAATCAACAAAGTACCATTGACATCCCAGAAATGACATACAAATGTACTCAGTAAGATACATGTAACTCTAATGTAAGCTATCTCAGTAAGATTTTTAGGTCATCTGACGCCGAAGGGTCAGGTATGACCTATATCACTGTTTCGTCCGTCGTCGTTCCGCCGTCCGCCGTGCGCCGTGCGTAACTTTTCACATTTTGAGAGCTTCTTCCTCAGTTCTCAGTGCCACTTAGCTGAACTTGCATTGAAATGATCCTGACATGGTCCGGACAAAGGTGTTGTTATTTTTTTGGGTCGATCCGAAATCCAAGATGGCCGCCAGCAGCGCAATCTTGAATAACACATTTTGAACTTCTTCTCAAGTTCACCGGTGCGATTTGGGCTGAAACTTGCAATGAAATGATCCTGACATGGTCCGACAAAAGTGTGTATTTTCGGTCGATATCGAAATCCAGAATGGCCGCCACAGCCGCCATCTTTGAAAACACATTTTGAACTTCTTCGTAAGTTATACCAATCGCGATTTGGCTGAAACTTGACATGAAATGATCCTGACATGGTCCGGACAACGTGGTTGGTTATTTTTTTGGGTCGATTCCGAAATCAAGTATGGCCGCCCACAGCGCCATCTTGAAAACACCATTTTGAACTCTTCTCAAGTTCTACCGGTGCGATTTGCTGATACTTGCATGAAATGAATCCTGACTGGTCCCGACAAAGTGTTGTATTTTTCGGGTCAATTTGAAATCCAAAGATGGCCGCATCTTGAAAACTACATTTTGACTTCTTCTCAGTTTACCTGTGCGTTTGGCTGAAACTTGCATGAAATGATCCTGACATGTCCCAGACAAAAGTGTTGTTAATTTTCAGGTCGATTCGAAATCCAAGATGGCCGCCACAGCCGCCATCCTTGAAAACATTTTGAACTTCTCTCAGTTCTACGGGTGCCGATTTGGCTGAAACTTGCATGAAAATGATCCTGACCTGGTCCCGACAAAGTTGTTGTTATTTTTTCAGGTCGGATTCGAAATCGCAAGATGGCGCCACAGCCGCCATCTTGAAAACAACATTTTGATAACTTCTTTCTCAAAGTTCTACGGTGCGATTTGCTGAATACTTGCCATGAAATGATCCTGACATGGTCCCGAAACAAAGTGTTGTTAATTTTCGGGTCAATCCGAAAAATCCAAGTGGCCGCCACAAGCCGCAATCTTTTGAAAACACATTTGAAACTTCTTCGTAAAGTTCTAGCAATGCGATTTGGCTGAAACTTGCATGAAATGATGCCTGACATGGTCCGGACAAAGTGTTGTTATTTTTTGGGTCGATCCGAAATCAAGATGGCCGCCACAGCCGCATCTTGAAAACACATTTTGAACTTCTCTCAAGTTCTTACCGGTGCGATTTGGCTGAAACTTGCATGAAATGATCTGACATGGTCCGACAAAGTGTTGTTATTTTTCGGGTCAATTTGAATCCAAGAGGGACGCCAATCTGAAAACACATTTTGAACTTCTTCTCAAGTTCTACCTGTGCGATTTGGCTGAAACTTGCATGAAATGATCCTGAATGGTCCGACAAAGTGTGTTATTTCAGGTCGATTCGAAATTCAAGATGGCCCACAGCCGCCATCTTGAAAACATTTGAACTTCTTTCAAGTTTCCTACGGGGCGATTTGCTGAAACTTGAAT